>VDFB02103163.1:0-20614 GCA_007258455.2 Sequoia sempervirens
AAAGTCATACTGAAACTTCTAACATCCATCTCATTCCTATCGGCAAGACAAATACCCTTCGCCAAGAAATCACCCCGCAAGTTCCAAGTCACCCTAAGTCTATCTTGTTGACCAGACTTACCGCTTTCACCAAGACTTCATGCCAAAGCCTTTAAGTTATATCGATGTGTTCCACTGTCGGCGAGAGAATCAACCTTCGCCAAGACTTCTTATTGAGGCTTCCAAGTTAACCTGAAACCATTGCTCACCAAGAGTCACACTGAACTGATGACCCCATGTGCTATCGTCGAGACTTCCGATATTCTATGAGACATCATATCGAAACAAGTCTTTTGGCCAAGGGTCTCCCCGATGTCTTCGAGTGTTACATTGTCACCAAGACAATCCTTCATCGCTGAGACTTCACACTGAGATACTTAAGTTACTCCAAGTGTCCGTCAGTGAGACATATCACTATTAGTAAGACTTCTTACCAATCACCCAAGGGTTTCCCCGAAAGCTCCAACACTGTTGCCGAGACATGTTACTTTTGGTAAGACTTCTCACCAAGCTGCCATAGGTTATCCCGATGAATTCAATGCATATCCCTGTTGACAAGACCTTCCAATGTCGCTAGGACTTCTTCCTGAGTGTTGAAGTCACTCCGAAGCCTCCCTGACGCTCGATTGAATGGCCTATCGGCCAGAGATCTCCACACGATGAGAAGTTACAATGACTGCTTTATGTCCAAAGTGAAAGTGTTTGGAAAGACTTCTGCAAGGTCACAATGACCAGAATATTTCATAAGGTTCCCAAACTGCCAGTCGGCTAGACCAAAGAAATGTCACACCAACTTTTCTCTTCGAGGTTTCTGTGAGATTGAGGCAACAATTCCAACAAATTCCTCTATTTCTTCAAATCCTAAACTAAGGCATAAAAATATTGATCATAGAAAAAATATTTTCTCTTTGCATCATTCAATTTGTCACTAAAATAAACAATGAGCTTACCTTCTTGACTCTAAATAACTCCTATGGTACTCCCACTAGCATTGCAATCTACCTAAAATACCTTATTGAAATATGGAATCATGAAAATAGGTTTCTCTATGACTTTCTTCTTCAACAAAATAAAAATTATTAGCTACTCCTACAATCCATTTAAACTCTTTTCTATCTCCTCTCATGGCCTCCATTAGGGGTGCACAAATACTAATTTTTTTTGGTGTTTCCAACTGATTATCTAGGTTTTTCTAAGGATTAGCTAGGTCCTATGCTCAAAAAACTTAGGTCAGTGGCCAACAAATAAGAGAGATTTTATACTGTTTATCCTCTACACTTTAGGCTCTCCAAAACCAAGGTGGATTCCCCTCTGGATAACATCATTTGAATTATAAAAATACTTACAAATATGCTAGAACAGATGATTGTCTTCACACTAATATTATAGAGGATGAGCTTGATTAGCTAAATCATCTTCAAAACTATCTTTTAGCTCTATGTTATTTGATAGTGTGGATTGAGCATAAAATACAATTGTAGTAAAAGTAAATTCAATTTTAAATGTTTGATCCTACTTAGAATTGAATTATATGACTCAATTTGGCTAGTTTCTTATCCATTACAAAGTTAAGAAATGAGATAACTCTCCTAAATAGAAAATCAAATAAAAAACTCAAGGTTTATAAAATATTATTACTTTACAATAAGAAACCAACAAATATACTATACTACTAATCTCTATAGTAATCACTATTGCAACAATAACATCTTCAAGTATCCAATTGAGAGCATTTTAATCCATTACTTGAAAAGAAGCTAATCAATTAAATATTCAATACAAGAAATTTATAATGAGAATATTAAGAGACATTTGATTGTATTAAGATTCAAAAGATGATACATTACAATGTAGATAGATTAACAGTATGAGCTATATTCATATGAGAAAAATTGATTTGTTTCTTGCTATTACAGAAAGGAGTTACAATATTTATTTTCTAAACTTTAGAGGACTTAACTATACAAAACATGATTAAACACAAAAATTGAAAATACTAAGGACTTAGAATGCTTACAATGAGGCTCAAAATTCCCTTTTATAGACACAAAAGAAGCAATAAGAAAAAGTCCTCATTCACCTCTTAAGTCACTAAAAGACAAAATCTAAGAAGTGACACTATTCACAAAGGATAAAAAAAATTATACAAAAGGAAGCCACCACTCAAAAAGTGGTTGGAGATATTTTGGAGCATCTACACTAGTGTGAGGATTTTATTTCTTCAAAACTACTCCTTGTAGGCAATAGTACATCTCTATCATGTTCCATTCTTGACATGCCCATGCATTATGTGCGGTTGGTGGAGACAAATTGGAATGCAACTCAAATTTCTACAACATCATTCTCTATGTCTTCATCATGCTTTGACGATGTGTCAATACTAGGTGGAAGAAATTGATTGACCCTAGCCATGTGTTATTTATAATCATCACCTATCAAAACATGGACCATACTAGAGAAACCCATCATGTTATACTCCAACTTAGAGAGAGAATCCATACATAGATTCAACTACTCTTTATCAACTTCTCCACTCTTATTTCTTTTACTATATATAGGTGTGAAGATATCATTTTTTTTTTTATCTCCACTCCTTGCAAAACCTTATTTCTCCTTTCTCATTCAAAATTGGAGGCATATGAAATTCCTCAAAACCTTAAAAGGTACTCAATTCCATTCTCATTAGGTACATGTACCTATTATGATGACCAATAATGTCATCCAAGAGATATGATTTGCTAAGAACATCAGATACTAAACTGCTGTCAAAATTGGGATTCTTAGTAATAATATGCACAATTATAATCCCAAGGGCTTAACTAATCTAAAAGAATTTTATTCAAACTCCTACTTGATCATGGCTAGCATATGCATCTCTTAATGTTTTTTAGTTGTCCCATACCTTATCTACTTGACTCAAAATGTTGGACAACTTATGACCCAAAATGTTGTCCACAAAATTAGAAATTTTATTTATTTCTCTCTCCCTTGTTGCTTTGGCTTTTTCTTTTCTTTTCTTAAGCTCCTCCTTCAAGTACTTGATCTCAACGATCAAGTTGTTCTTCTCCTATGATCCTTGGAATTCATTTACTTGTTGTGGTAATCCTATGAACATATTTAGTTGCTCCTACAATCTTAGATTTATGGAATTGTCCTTATCCAAATATCCCTGCAACCTCTTTACTATTGCTTCTATAGGATTGCATTCACTATGTGAGAGGCAGTTTAACTACACTTGTATCCCCTATTATTCTTACTATCAATTTTCTAGTGAGCTCATTTGGATCATTGATTACTTGGTGTTTATTGGTCTTAGGAAAAAAATGACCAAATAGCCAAGGTCTCATGCCTTGGATTGAAACCAAATCCAAAATATAGGGCCTTTACTTGCTCCTTTGAATTCAAAATTGGATCTTCTCCCCCTATCTTTTGATGGTGTCAAATGTAATTGTAGATGACATATCTCATCTATGAAAAAGAAGACATCATACATTTAGATCACTATTTCCCTATCTCTTAGAGGGGTCATAGCCTCCATTTCCTTCTTCATATTATCCCAAAATTCTTCAATTACCTCTTTCTTCTCTTTCTTTGAGAGGCCCCTATCTGAAACCCTCTTTTCAAGTTCCTATCCTTTATTTTTTAGAAGAAAAAATTTAAATTTCTAGGTTGTGATGAATTGATCATCTTGCATGAACTCACTATAGGCTTGAGCTCTAATGTCATGCACAACCTGCCCACCTCTTTTAAAATTGATGAATAATATTTCATCACTGGGTATTTCAATTATAACCCTGAGGGAGGATGCATTACCTGAATTATACTTGTATCATCATTTACCTCATTTGGGCCCAAAGGATAATCAAGTAGTGGTTTGGATGGGGGATCAATCTATTGCAGTGGAGTGACCTATTGCGAACTAGGTGGTATATCCCCTCTAGAAGTGGAAGGACTAGAAGTGCTTGATGGGGTAACTTACACATTTGATAGAAATATATTTGTATTATCCAACATAGTCATCATCCTAACTATAGGATCTTTGATATGAAAAAATAATCCTTCCAAAAAATGTATCTAGCTACTTCCTCTCATTTTTTTCTATTTTAATTTTCACCTATAAGGCCCTCCTTTGTGAAACATCCTTCTCTATGGAAAATTTTATAATTAAATTTCCCATATTATCAAAATCATGTGTATATGGTGCCATCTTGAAAATGGTTCTCTGATCATGAACGAACCTTTTGTTGCAAGTATGAAGGTGTTATCATTGATGTTAACAAGCTTGTGTTGTCATTGGTGTCAATTGTGTAGTGGTTGAGAGAGATTGTTGCTTTGATTAGTTGCATTATGTCGTCATCAGTTAAGTTACTAATGATAACCTCTGGTGTCTCTTTGATAAGCTTATGGTTATGGTTATGGTTGTGATAAAGATGTTGAGGATATTGAGAAATTTGATGAAAAAAGAGGAAACAAGGTGTTGCAAAGGTGTTCTATTTTTTCTCTATATTTCTCTTGGGTTGAAGATATTATTTTGTGGTTTGGATATGTTGGTTAGAGATGTTCATATTTAATATATCCAAAATTTGGGCTTCTAGATTGATGTTTAAAAGAAGTTATTTTCACCTGTATGTGAACTGGATTTGTAGTGATTGCTTACAGAGGTTTCTAGGAGAAATATTTTTTCTTCGCATTTCTTTGAAGTTGTGCTTCAAAACTTACAGTTCTAAAGGTATGTCGATGGAATTGGTCTCTTGCCTATGTCACGAGGTTTCATGGATTTATGCTCTGGAATATGGTTATTAGAGTTAAAGTGTTTAGTAGAGTGGTCTGAGTGTACAAGCCGTGTACATTTTGAAGGTGTGAATTGGTGTGAAGGATTTTTTGGTTCTTAGGTGATTTATGGATTATTATAGATTGCTTAGAAGTGTGTGTGTGTGGTTCTCAAGTCATCCTTGGATTTGAGGAAGTGTGTACTTAAAATTTTAATGGTGTTTGCATGGGTAATGGCTGACCTTGTGTTTACAGTACATTCGAGATGTTTAGGTATTGATGAAGGTGTAGCATGGTGTGTGAGTGTTGATTTGGGTCCCAATTAAGTTTTGTATTGGTCCAATTTCATTATTATCCATCACACGAATGCTTAGTACTGACCTATTTTTGAATTTATAAAGTGCAAGGTGTGTGTAGCCGACTTGAAGATGTTTTTCAATTTGTGGATGGTATAAATACAAGGTGAGTTAATGTGATATGGAGTGTGGAATAGAGTTGATTGTTGTGATGCAAAATTAAATGTAGAAATGTGAAATGCAATGTAAGCTATAATGCAAGATTGTTGAATGTAGTGAGCTGAAGGTATCTTGATCTCTTGAAGGTTGTGGGTGTTGTTGGAGCTATTGCATGGTGGATTCTCTACTGCATTGAGATCATGTTCTCTATGTAACATTTTATCTTCTTTATTCTTTCTATTCTAGTTGTGAGCCTTGGTTGTGAGCATTTTTGGACAGTGTGTCCTATTCTGGCAGTGAGCCTCTTTGTACCAGTTTCATAATTACTTATATTTTGAGCTAATCCTCACTATGGTTTTTCCCTCCTAAGGTTTTCCATGTAAATATGGTGTTCTCTTGTGTATGGTGTTGTTATTTTAGTTTTTGTTATCTCAATTTCATGTTTAAACATTATAACAAATTAAGGGTTTAATGAATGCATGTTGATATGATTACTGTTGAGGGTTTTGATTTTCTAATTGGATACAACTGATTCACCTGCCCCTCTCAATTGTAATTTTCATTCAACAATTGGTATCAAAGAAAGGTTCCTTAGAGAAAAGCATAATTTCTTGATGTAGATCTAGGATGGTGAGCAAGAAGGAGATCCCTATGTTTGATGTCATATACTATGCATTATGGAAGGTTAAGGTGGAAGGATATTTATTTTACCTTGGATTTGATGTCACAAAGTTAGTAAAGACTGCATATACCATACCTAAAAATGGGTTGAGCACAAGTGATGAGATCAAGGCCTATGAAACAAATGGTAAAGTGAGGTTTGTTCTTTTGAGTAGTCTTGCAAATATTGAATTAGTGAAAGTTATGGATTTGAAAACTACTAAAGAAGTTTTGGATAAGCTAGAAAGTATTTATGAAGGAGATGATAAGGTTAAACAAGCTAAGATGCAGAATCTAAAGACATAATTTGAGAACTTGTGAATGTATGAAGATGAAAAAATTACAAGTTACATGGAGAGGGTTGATGAACTTGTTAGTGCAATGAGAGGTCTTGGTGAAAAGTAAAAGAACCTAAAGTGGTAAAGAAATTTCCCAAAAATCTTCCTAATACTTATGGTGAAAAGGTTTCATCTATTGAGGAATTTTCAAATTTTAATACTACACTAGAGATCAGTTGTATGGTACACTAACTTCATTTGAAATGAGAAAAAATGGTTTGAATAAAGGTGCAAAAGTGGAGACTGCTTTCAACGCTGGAAAAGTAGAAAAAGTTGAAGATTCAGATGGAGATGATCTTGATGATGTAGAAGCTAACTTTGTAAGAAGATGAAAAAGGGCATCGGTAAGTACAAAGGTAAATTACCTTTCAAATGTTTCGGTTGTGGAAAAATAGGTCACTATGCTTCAAGATGTCCAAATAGAGTTGTGAACAATAAGAACAAGGAAAACAAAGGAAAGATGATCAAGAAAAGCTATTATGTTAGAGAAATGCTATTATTTTTTATGATGAATTTATTCTAGAGATACTAATGATAGTGAATGTTTTTTATTGGCTTTAAAAGATGATTTTTTTTCTGCTAATTGTTTACATACTATTGTTTACATACATAACAGAGTTCAAGAAAAAGCTAACAACACAAAGAATCCCTATGAGTCATGGTATGAAAGGATCCCTACTATCAAATATTTTAGAGTGTTTGGAAGAAAATTCTATATTAGAAGAGATGATGAAAACTTAGGAAATTTTGATGCAAGGACTAATGAAGGTATCTTCCTTTGATATTCTACTAAAATAAAAGCTTACAGATGTTACAAAAAAAGGCTAAGAAGGATTGTTGAAAGTGCAAGTATCAAGGTTGATGAATAATTGTGTAATTCAGTGGTAATAGATGGATATGAATCATGTGAATATTCTTGTGGGGGGGAAGAAGAAGAAAAATTTCTAAGGAAAAAGAAGTGAAAAATGAAGAGAAAGAAGCTCCAAAAAAGACCCCTAAAACCCCTAAGTATGTGTAGAGAAATCATTATGAAAAATAGATCATTGGAGATAAAAGAAAAGGTTTGTTGACAAGAAGAAGAGCTGCTGACACAGAGGTAAATATATGTTTACTTTCTAAAGTTGAACCTAAAATAGTGAGTGAGGAATGCAAATATGAATATTGGATAAAGGAAATGGAAGAAGAAATTATGTAGATTGAGAAGAATCAAACTTGGGAACTTGTTCCTAGACTTGAAAAATTAAACATAATTGGTACCAAGTGGGTATTCAAAAACAAGTTGGATGAGAATGGAGAAGTGGTAAGAAATAAGTAAAGGCCCGCGTTTAAGGGTTACTCACAAGTTGAAGGAATAGACTTTGATGATACATTTTCTTTGGTGGCTAGAATGGAGGAAATCATGATTTTTTTGCATTTGCAACACATAAGGACTTTAAATTTTATTAGATGGATGTGAATTCTACTTTCTTGAATGGAGAATTAGAAGAAGATTATATGGAACAACTAGAAGGATTTTAGTTATCAGATAAACCTAATATGGTTTGCAGATTAAAGAAGGCATTATATGGATTAAAGCAAGCTTCTAGAGCTTGCTATGTAGGGTTGGATAAATATTTGATATAAAAAGGATTCAATAAAGGTACCGTAGATAGTAATCTTTACTTTGAGGTTGAAAAAGATCAAATCTTGATAGTGGTGATATATTATGATGACATAATTTTTGGAGGCAATGAAGCTATGTGTAAGAAATTTGCAGAAGAGATGCAAAAATATTTTGAGGTGTCTATGTTTGGGGAATTGAATTTCTTCCTTGGGCTACAAATCAATCAAAAAGATAAAGGCATATTCATTTCACATTCAAAGTATTTTAAAGAAATTTGAAGAAGTTTGGAATGGAAGACTTCAAACTAGTATGTACTCCTATGTTTACTAGTTGCAAACTAAGTAAGGATGATGAATCCCCTAAGCCTGATCAAAGAAAATATAGATCTATGATTGGTGGACTGCTATATCTAACTACTACTAGACCAGATAACATGCATGCAATTTGTCTTGTGGCTAGATTTCAAGAAGATCCTAGAGAGACACATGTTACAACAATGAAGAGGATATTCAAATATTTGAATGGCATAATGGATTATGGTTTGTGGTATCCTAATGATATCAATTCACATTGAGTGGTTACATAGATGCAAATTGGGTTGGTTGTGTGGATGATAGGAAAAGTACAAGTCCAGTGGTGCATTCTCTTTTGGATGTAGATTGGTCTCATGGCTAAGTAAGAAACAAGATTCGGTTTCTTTATCTACTACAAAGGTTGAGTACATTGCAACAACATCTTGTTGCACATAGGTATTATGGATGAGGCAAACATTGAAGGATATTAGAGTGGTGTATGATGAGCCAATTTCTATCCTTTTTGATAGTACAAGTGCAATCAATATTTTAAAGAACCTAGTGATGCACTCAAGGAAAAAGCATATTTTAATCATATATCTTTCTAAGAGAGAAGGTTGTGGAGAATGAAGTGAAGCTTGAAAATGTACCTACAAAGGATTAAATTGTTGATATATTTACTAAGACACTTCCTAAGGATACTTTTGAGTATCTTTGGGAGAAGTTGAGGGTTATTTCCTCTCCTTCTTTGAAATAGATGCATATGGAGATGCATTAGTCTAGTGCATCTATGGATTCATTCTCTGTCTAGACTGATGTCGGTGGCTACCTCTCAGGGGAGTAGGTAGTGACATTGTTGCAATATGGAGTGAGTGTTTTCATTTTGTCAAGGTTCCTGATTTGGTTGATGTATACTCCTAAGGGGGAGTATTCAGAGTAGTAGCAAGTATCTTGGTTCAATGTCAAAGGGGGAGAACAATGCAAAACATTTTATCCTTTTCCATTGATGTCAAAAGGAGAGAGAGAGTCATGTGAAAAAGAAAAATTTAAAAGGGGGAGAGAATTTTCTAAGGAGAGAGTGTAGGACTCTTGTGTAGGTTGTCTAATCTAAAAAAAAGGGAGAGTGTGCATGTTGTCTTTGATGGTTTCTAAAGCCCCTCCACAGAACCCCAGAGAAAAAAACTTAACTTGACTTAATAACAAAACATTTTTTTTAAAAAATGAAATACACAACATATTGCATAACATAAGTTAATAGGTAATCTAATCCTAAGTCCTCTAAGGTCCCATGACTACACTACTAATAATATCTATCAACCAAGCTAACAAGAATCATTTCATTAGCTACAATGATTACATGAGTTAACTAACAAGCTAAGTTCATTTTAAATCATCACATTATAAGATCCTAAATTAATCATTTCCATAACAAGTCATCAAATAAATAACATTCAAGATCATTTCAAATAACTATCATATGTAAAATGCATCACTTAAATTTTTTGTTACAAGAGAGTTCATTACTATCTATTACAACATTACAAGGTTTACAACAATGCTTCCCTCAGATCAATTAGGAAGAATATACATATGAAGTACAATAAGAGATACATTTGAAAATGCATATACATAAAGGATGTTTCCTCAAACTGGAGCATGAACTAGATTCTGCTACACAAGTTTCACCTCCACGTACACGAACAAGTAGCAAGGGAACTTGATGGAGAAAAAAGCACCAACCTCTCGACCATGTGGAACCCCAAGGTCCACCCCCCGTGCTAGGAGATAACACAAGGTCCCACCACAAAAAAACAATCAAACAAGAAGACAACATGCTAACATAAACAAGGGCTATATGACACTGACAACACTTCCAGAGGCACACATGCAACAAAAGATGAACAACAACTAGGGAATGCTAGACTGTAATAGGGAAGAGTGTCATTGCATGGTCTTGACATGGGTTGTCCTGGTAGTCTCTCACTAGACCCCGACCCCCATCTATGGTTGTCCTGGTAAACCTCTCACTAGGTCTCGACCCCATAGGGTGACACATGCGAAACTAACATTCCTTTCATGAGGACAAGGAAGTTGATCTTTCCAACCAAGCCTTCTCAACCCATCCTTAGCCTAAACGAGCACTATAGGCATGGGTGAGACATCCATTATCTTGATTAATGTGAGAACTGCCCTTTCCCCCTAATTCATTATTAAGTTATCACTGAATTAAGAAACTCTCCTATGGGTTGTCCTGGACACCACTTTGGGTTCTAGCCCCCATTGAGAGCCACTCCCCCTACTTGTAACTAGTAAACCCTACAAAATAAGCAAGGAAAATACCATATTGCACACTAAACATAATCAAATGACTCCAAACACTGTGCAAGGCATATACCCTCTTGCACACATAACACAATCATAAGAATGAATATACAGTGCAAGGCATGAACCTTCTTGCACACACAAAACATTGCCAAAATTCATTCAAAGTGAAACCACCAAAAGAACCATACCTACAAGATTACTCTCACCCAAACCTCTGGAAGCCAACATAACCACTTGCACAATGACTCCCACTTAAAACAATCTCCAAAATCACTCCATTACCAAACATCAATATAGTATTCATTACAAGAAACCAATCCCATAATAACCACAAAATACATTGTTTCCACAATCACAATTGTTCTCAATAACTAATGACATGGTAAATTTATAATTCAACTATAAAATAATTATAAAAGAAATCAAAACCCTTTTTTATCTTAATAAGAGTAAATCAACTTTTTCACTTATTCTTTTCTACAACTATGATACACATACATGTCTACATATATATATATATACATATTATAATCATAATGTTGTTGGAATACAATATTCCATATTATAATAAGACAATATATATTTATATACACACATATAAATATATATATATATATGTATGTATGTATGTATGTATGTATGTATGTATGTATGTATGTATGTATGTATGTATGTATCGATATTATCGAATGCCAAGACACTATTTATATACATCAAATCACATAAAAACGAATGCCAATAGATAAGATGTTTACCGATTTTCATTTTATAAGCATATAAATCGATTGCACCTCAATCAGATGTTCCAAGTACACAACACAATCACCAAACATAATATAATATGCATTGTATTGTAAATATGGCACAAGGTGAAAAAAAATAACACAAAAAGCAATGAAGGTACAACCTTAACCATATCTAATGTAAACTTATACCATATCTAAATGGAGGTAATGCAACCAACATTTCTTATAGCCAACTAAATAAAAATCGAAGCCTTCAAGTAGAAATATAACGCGTAGGGAAACAGGAACGATTAGCAGATTTAAATGGAATACAGGCTTATCCTCGTGCCACAAGCAAAGTAAATGTTTTGAATGCTAAACAAAATCATATTTATTCAAAATGGAGATTGATATATATATATATATATATACTTCATTAGCTAGAAAATAAATAGAAGGGAGTCTCCAAAGCTAAACTTATGGCATAACAAAGAAAATTAAAACACAGAGCAATCAATCTAAATTTGAAATACCCAATTCAATACATGGCGTAGGGTATTAAAATACATTACCCATTAAAAACAATAGGCATTGTATATAGGGAAATGAAAGGGCATTCAACCTAAAAGAAATGGCTGACTATAAATAGAGAATAGCAGGTGGGTGCCAAAGTATATGAAGAGAAGGCCTTAAAAATTCTCCAATACGCTCACACAAATTAAATTTGCTGAAATGGCTTTAGAAACTCTCAAGCAATTGCAATCGGATTGAGAAAGAAAAGAGAGAGAGAGAAATGAAATAAACATGATACTCAAAAGAACTGGGGCTTCAAGATATGCACAAATCAATTTATAGCAAAAGGACTACAAAAATTCTCAGACAATGCATTTGCTAATTGTGCAACTTAGAACTTAACAAGTAAAAGTTTTTCTTCAAACAACTCAATCTTTCAATATTCATTTTCTAAAGATAATTAAAATCGAGCAAAAAAATGGAACTTGGCTTCAATCGATTGGCATGGCTGTAGATTCGATGTCGAGCTCCAATTTCCCGAGTTGTAGCTCCAATCACTTCAAAACTCCAAACAATCTTTGCAGAATCCCAATTCCAAAACCTCCATACCAGATGAAAGTCTCAAAAACAAGAAAAATATTCACGGGAAGCAAACTAGACCGTTTCAAGATTCAATTTCCATCCCCTTTTCTTTTGCAAAAATAACCAATTTATTAACTGCTCTAGAGTGCACGTTGTTGCATGCAACCTTTTTATTTAATCATTTTATTTTATATTTTACATTCACTACAACTATTTGTATCTTTATTTTTGTATTTATTCAACTAGATATATTCCAATTTATTTAAACTTATTAAATACCTTTAATATTTTATATTTATTAACTTCAACTTTACATTGTAATTTTATTTTATGATTAATTATAATTATATAAAAGCATTTATTTTTACTTATCAAAAATAACTTTTAACGTAATAATTTTATTTTAATGCGGTAATTTAATTAGAAACATTTACTAACCAAATTTAAATCAAATGGAATAAATTCCAAACAATACCTGAGCACAAAGCGAAGTCAAAAAACAAGCCACAAACGACACTGATGGACCAAACCCACCATACGGACAACATTGACAGGGTGTGAAAATTGAATACTCATCCTCTTCAAGGATGATGGCTGAAGCAGGGGGACCAAGTGTTACCTCTATTCAACAATTCCATTGGGTTTAGGAATTCTTAGACCTATGGAGTTTAGTGAGTTGATACACGGTACTTGCAACTTGCGGCACACAAAGCAGGTGGCGTACTTACATAATCAGCCTGAGAATTAGAGCTTTGTGTGAAATAGAAATGTCGCGTAGCGAGGGGTACTCCTTGAATAGGTAATGTGACATTGTACCTATGAGGTGCTAACACGAGACACATAATATCACAAAAAAAACAAAAGGAAATATTTTGTATTGAACAGAAATGCTTACATGGAGAGGATCCCAAATCCTCAAGTTCTGAAATACATTACCCTTTAAAAAAAATTATAGAAGTTCCCTTTTCTCAATTATGCACTCTTTCCCCCAAAAAGCTACCCAAAAATAAAAAAATAGCCCATAAATAACTCCTTTTCGGTTTGGAGCCATAAACAACATTCAAATTATGAGTTTTAGTGGTTTGGTGCAGAAAATTACAATTTGAAATTCAAATTTTAAAACCACATTAAAAAATTAGCACATTTTTGAAAATGCACCAACTTCCGAGAGCCATAACTTTTGATTTGGGACTCCGTTTGATGAACTGTTGGAAAGGTCTTAGAGTGTAAAACACACTAAGAACCTGCTCTATCAATTTCAATGATTTTTGGGCTCGTACGAGACCATTTAGTGCCTCAAACTGGTTCGAAGATTTTTTTCGGGGAAAGAAGCGGCCCGAAACTTGAATAACTTTCAAACTAGGAATGATCTTGACCTAATTCTTTTTCCAAAGTGCTTTTTGTCACCGAAGCTTCCATTAAATTTCTTCCTCCTCATGCCGCTGAGTGCACCTACTAAAAATAACAGTTGGGAAAAAAAAAAAAAAGCAGTTTTGAAAGTTGGGAATTCTTTTTTGACGAAAAGGGTATCCAAAAATGAAAAAACATCTACAAAAAGCTAAAAGAAAGTAAAGATATTTTTGGGTGATGCAGGATTTCCCTTACACCACTGGATGCTCCTGCATCAGTCCCTTTCACCAAAACACATCAAATAAGTAACCACATCAATGCATAACAATCAATTTATTAACAACAAGATAAGAACAATCATCAAATAATCACATAATGATCATAATAAGATTAATCCACATAATCAATTAAGTCCATATACTAATCATAACATAAGCATAAAACAACAGTAATAGAAGTATCATCAAACTATCATCATAGTAGTGAGCCTAACATCAAACAAAGTGCCATAATGTTTCAATCCAAAACAAAACAACTATCAGTCTAACTGTGAACAAAATGAGGGGCACTACATCCTCCCCCCCTAGAATCAGGCTTACTCCTGGAAGCCTGCAAACAAGTAAGGGTATAACTCTCACATTTGGGATGCATCCTCCCAAGTAGCTGAAGCCTCGTCATTAGTGATAGGGACAGGGTTGGATTGAATCAATCACTAACTCAATGCTCCGGGTCTCACCTTTGGTAACCCTTGGTGTCACTTCCTCCACCACTCAACCTATAGGTCCTAGGCCACCTAGGCACCCCTGGTTTCTTTGCCAACCCTGCTATCAATTCAAGTTCTTAAACCAAGCCAAACTTGGTGCTCTTCCTCTCATGCTATTTCTAGCCCTTAATACTCTTAAAGACTAGCTCACCTCCAAATTCTTTCAAATCTTGTTGCAGGGGTGTGAAAAGCTTCCATGGCTTCAAAATCATCTGACAAAGGCTCCTAATCAACCTCCATTCACTAGCTCTCCATCGCTTTCAAGAAAATGCTTTTCTTGGG
This sequence comes from Sequoia sempervirens, assembly GCA_007258455.2. NCBI lineage: Eukaryota > Viridiplantae > Streptophyta > Pinopsida > Cupressales > Cupressaceae > Sequoia > Sequoia sempervirens. Next base: position 14,699 of record VDFB02103163.1, read on the forward strand.
TTTGAAAGGCTAGTAGCCTTGAGCCCCAATTAGGTCGCTGAACAGGGGAAAAATGCTTCTTCTTCCTAAACCCACCAAGCAACCTGGTTCTTTCCTTAGGAAACGTATTTCACTTGCCCTCACCTCCAAGATTCCTATGGTTTCAAGACTGCTCAAGCTGTATGTTATCCAGACACCAAAATGGGCAAGAAGCTAGGGTTTCCTTAGCTTTCTCAGGCTGATTCAAAACTGGTGAAATTTTTTTCATTTAAATGGATTGTTAAAGGCTCTTCCTTGGCACCATGTAGAGCTAAGACACTCCCCTAAATCCTCAAAAAATAATTTCTTAAAAAACTTCACTCCCCTGCAAATTATTCATGTTGTCCTCAAGCCTTTCCTAGCCGGGTTCACACTGTCTCGCCTAGGGTAAGGCCTTGAGCATGGTTCTAGAACTTCCAAATATTCCTACTGCTAAAATATGTACACTAATGGAGTTTATCCACCTTCCCAATGTCTCCATACTTCTTGGTACGGTGGGAGTGCGGGCTAAAACTCCATTTTTATCACAATTACCAGTCAAAACCAAAACAGAAATAACATAGAATTTACAATACAAAATGAAAGTGATGGGATTACTAACTAATGAATCAGAAAAGTGCTTCAAAAAGCTTCACTACATATTATTTAATCCAACAAAAATCTTTACTCAATCATTTATCTGCAGTTCCAAGAACAAGAACAGGAAAAACTAGAAAATTTTAACAAGAACATTGTTTTTCTTCCACTCCTGAAAGTACAGTCCGTACAATCAAGCTTCCAACCCTCAAAAAAGTTGAGAGTGATCTTTAAATAATCTTGGAAAGTAGTTAGGTCTCTTGGGTCGAGACTTAGATGACCTAACAATGCACTTTTTAAAACCCCGTGTGTTTTCCAGCACTTAGGCAATTTTCACAAATTAACCAAAATGAAGAGTTAAAACTACTTAAATCTTGTTAACCTCCTTCCAACGAATCAAAACCATTCCTAGGTCACCACTAATGGTCAACATGACCTTATCAAAAACAACAAAAGTATTTTAAAACAAAGCTTCAAAATAAGCTTGCACTTTGGCACTTTGGTAGGTGCTCTTAGTGGGATCCACCTAGATCCTCACCTAATCAATGTCTCAACCCCTAAGGGGTGAGTATCCTATGCTATAAAATTCCCATGGGATCCGAGAGCTAGATGCTCATACTCACACATAAAGCATTCAGTCAAGTGAAATATCATATAATATGGCTTTGAGAGTAGAGCATGAAATAAGTCATGGATGCATAGATTGGGTGACAAAAGAAAGATAGTATACAATAGGACCGATCCTCTCCAAAACCATGAATGGCCCAACAAAACGTGATGTGAGCTTATAGAATTTTCTATAATGGATCAGACTCTTTCATGGATGCACCCGCAAGAACACTTGGTCACCAATTTAAAACTAACGTTCAACCCTATGAGCATCCACATACTTCTTCTACCTGTCCTACACTACCACCAAATGCTCTCTAATATGAACAACCTGCTGCTCCATCTCTTGAAGCATCTCTAGTCCTAGAAGGACTCACGATACCGAGGTGATTCCAACTTCGATTGGGGTTTGACAAGAATGACCACACAGAAGGAGGCATATAGCCGAGGCTGGGTATCCATTATTTTATGAAACTCCCACAAATATAAGGTAATTCTCCCATGAGACTATTGATCCATGACATACATCACAGGCATATTCTCAAGGTTTGAATTAACCCTCTTTCGATTACGCCCATTGTGCTTGGTGTGTTGACTAAAGTTCAACTGAGTCCCTAATGCATGCTACAAGGACATCTAGAGAGATGAAGTGAACACTGGATCTCTATCCGAGATAATCCTATGAGGAATCCCATGCAACCTAACTATATCCTCCATAAAAATTTTGGACATTGAAGAAGCATTATATAAAGACCAAATAGGAGAGAAGTGTGCTACCTTGGTCAACCTGTCCATGGTGACCATGATGGCATCATGACGACGAGAAAAAACTGGCAAGTCGACTATAAAATCCACTAAAATAATGTCCCATTTCCATTCTAGAACAAGGTGCGGTTGCAAAATACTTGCAGGGTGTTGATGTTCTGCCTTAATCCTCTGACACTCCAAACACCTTGAAATAAAATCTGCAATATCTCTCTTCATTTTGGCCGAAAAATACAGCTGACAGAGGTCTACGTGCATCTTCTTGACACCTGGATGAGCTAAATATGGGGCCCGATGTGCCTCTGACATAATTAGGGTACGAAGACCCTCTGATGGAGGAACATAAATGTGACCCAAGTGTCGCAAGAGACCATCCAACTCAAAAGAATAACCTACAAATCTACCCTCCAAGGTTCTGTTTGACTCAAACTCTAATCTCACCTCTTGATACCAACTGTCTGCAGGAAGCACTGCAAGGATCTGACTCCTCAAATCTACTCCAAGAGTCACTACTAAAATCTCATGCCTCTACTGACTAAGAGCATCTATCACAACATTCTCTTTACCCTGGATAAACTTCACCTCAAAATCATACTCACATAGGAACTCCATCCACCGCCTCTACCTAGCATTCGAGTTTGGCTATGTGAAAATGTACTGTAAACTACAGTGATCACTATGCAACTCAAACTAATGCCCCAATAGAATATTTCTTCATCTCACCAAGGCATGAACTATGGCGGTTAACTCCAAGTCATGCGTAGGATAGTTCAACTTGTGATCCTTGATTTTGTGAGACTCATAGGCTATCACACGTCCATCCTGCATCAATACTACTCCTATACCATCCAAAGATGCATTAGCACACACCACAAATTCTCCAACAGGATGATGAACTGCCAAAATAGGTGTGCTAGTCAACCTCTCCTTAAGAGTCTAAAAGGTTGCCTAACACTGCTCTGACCAAATGAAATTCTTCCCTTTCCTCTGAAGGGAAGCGATAGGGTGAGCTATCCTCAAAAAACCCTACACAAACTACTGATATTAACCTCCTAAACCCATAAAACTATGAACCTCACCAACATTAGTGGGCGCAAGCCAATCTATGATGGCTTGGATCTTCAAAGGATCCACGACAATACTCTCTCTAGAAATGACATGACCCAAATATCTCACCTTTGTTTGAAAGAATTCACACTTTGTCAAATTTTCATATAGCTGATTCTCCCTTATACATTGAATACTTGTTGCAAGTGCTCCTTGTGTTCCTCCATAGTCCTCAAATAAATCAAAATGTCATCCAAGAACAAAAGGAAAAACCTATCAAGATAGGTACAAAACACTCCATTCATCAAGCTCATAAACACAAACGGTGCATTTGTCAACCTGAATGGCACAGCAGTGAAGTCATAGTGCCCATATCGAGTGCAAAATGTAGTCTTATGAATGTCTGCCTCAAAGATATGCAACTGATGATACCCTGACTTAAAATCAATTTTTGAAAACACCCTGGCTCCCTTAATCCAATCAAAGAGGTCATCAATCCTCGGCAAGGGATATTTTTTCTTCACCATCACCTTATTCAACTACCGATAGTCAATACATAACCAAAGGGATCCCCCCTTCTTCTTCACAAAAATGACCGATGCTCCCCAAGGAGAGACACGAGACGAATGCACCCCTTAGCCAACAACTCCTCTAGTTGCAACCAAAGCTCCTTAAGCTCCTGAGTGGTCATCCAATATGGAGCTCAGGAAATAGGCTCTACTCTGGGAACAAGATCTATCCTAAAATTGATGTCACACTTAGGTGACATCCCCAAAATTTCACTAGGAAAGAAATCTGCACATTGCCTAAGGATAGGATGATTTTCAAGGGACACCTTTCAACTCTCCTGTAACTCCAAATCATTAACCATCATAGAAAACAACTGGAAACCCTGACGCATACATCTGATAGGCTATCGTTAGGTCCCATTACTTTAGAAGATAGAATTCAATATGTTGACCGGGTAATGTTCAAGGAAATTTGCAATAGAAGAAGACTTGACTATATCCCTTAGATTTTCTAACTTCTTAGAACAGCTAATATTAATTCTAACTTAAGGCCGTCTAACTATTAAGCTATAAAGTAGTTTATCCTAAGAAAACTAGAAAGAATAGGAAAACTAACTTAGAAAGCATAATAACTAAATTAAACAGTACAAAAATAATTAAACTAAAGAGCTTGGTAAACTACGAAAGCAGAAAACTTGTAAACAATCCATGAAACATCTTATTTAATAGTAAAGTTTCTAACAGTTAACAACAAGAAACTACAGAAGTGAAAGACAACGAGTGCTCCAAAACTTCAGACACTACAATTATAAACCCAATAATTATCTACAGAATGACTTTTCATACAATAAAAATAATATAAAGAAAAGTACTCATCTATTTAAGCTATCTTCCCTTGAGTGGCCAGCTTGCGGGTTATTACTTCGCTCTCAGATCACATACACAACTGGTCTAGAAATTCTTTCATTAAACATAATTTTTATCCATAACTCACAACTCAAAAGTATTTACATAATAATCTCTTTATTCATAACTCAGAAAAACAAGTTGACAACATAACATTACTATTTCATGCGTTATATTGTTTATGGAGATTACATCTTTTATAGAAAAATTCTAACTAAATCCTATATTTTAGATGGTACAGATAACCTCTGAAAAAGTCTATAACAGATTTACAAACAAATTTTATGTCTTTAAAACCCATTACATAAGTATTAAAGAGGCTCAAATCGAGCCATGAAGTTTTTGACTTAAAAACATAACAAAAACTAAGACTTAAAAGCAACTGATTCTTTGGTCCATCATCCTAAAGTTATGGAGCATGTTTCTAGCACATACCTTCAACCTATTCTAGAGCACATGCTAGTTGAATACTTCTTATCTGCAACTTGATGACTGGTTATTATCCTACAAAACACTTAAAACAACCCATTAAATTTGTATTGGAAAAATACTCCAATAAATCATAGGAAATAAAGTTTATACAATTTCTCCTTAAGAGACAAGCAATTATTTCTCCTAAATTTTAATTAATTGGCAGAGGATAAGAATTTTGCATATATGAAATAGGCCTTTATTATGTTATTATGATGAGGTTATTTTTACCTCATCATTTCCTCCCCTTCCTAATTCTTGGCAGGTCCTCCTGCCCCTTAACTATGACCCTATCTTCTGTTCCATTCTTCATATTTGGCACTGACATCATACAGATCCCTTGCTATTGCATCAAAATTTATAGGGGCATGGTGGAAGCCTCTATGGAAGCAACTCCCCCTTTTCATTCACTGAAGATTTTATCATCTTGATCTATATTAACATTGAAAGTAGGGGCTGGAAAAAGCAGTAAGGGAGGTCTATACCTCATCCCTATCCATTTTATTCTAAGATCTTCCAAGATTTGAGCCAAGGAATCTGCTCTTCTAAAGGGCCATCTGATGTTAAGAGGGCGGATCACCTCTCTTTTCTTTAGATATGCAGGTAATGGAGTGTATCTCTCTTCACATGCATGCCAGGCTCTACCAATCAATTTCTACCCCTGATCCACAAAATGATTATAACAGAGTCGAAGGATTTCATCATATCTTTCTTTCATTTTCTCATTCAATAGAAGAGCTAAAAAGGTATTCTTAAAAGCTGCATGTCTACTATTAGGGGATCTCATCTGAAGACCCACATTTTTCTCTGCTTGGGAATATTCCCTGTTGTGCTTCTGCCAATGCATCTGATTATGCATGGTGGACAACAAAAATATCAATTGCACTTCTCCAACAAAAAGGTTAATGAAGAAATCAATATGTTTTTCTAATAACTGATCATGAACAAAGAATTCACAAAGCATATCCTGATCTTCAGGAGTTGATTTTGTTAATATTTTAACAAATTCTTTATC
>VDFB02103165.1:0-11889 GCA_007258455.2 Sequoia sempervirens
TCGGGCCTTGGAAGGATTTATAAATCATCTTAGACCCCAAATACCTTCAACCAACGTCCATAACTGATTTACAAACACTTAACAACCCATTATTTTGCAAAATTGCAATTTTGACAACTTTTAATGTCAACAATTGCAACTTTTTACATTATCAACTAGATGACTTCCAAGCACCCTAAACACATTGAAAATGGTCTTGTTAGACCTTATTCACCTTGAATACATGACTCCCTACAAGAAAACCTATTCTACCTACTTTGACAATATTTGACCATCATTGACAATTTCTTCACATATTTGATCTTGTTTACAATATGGATCAATGAAACAATAAATGGTCTTTTAGACCTTATTAAAACATCAAACAACTTTGAAAACCTCCCTAGACACTTTTTTGATCAACCTATAATGCTCTAGTTGTGAACATAAGGTTTAGGTGCTCCTGCACCAGAGACTCCCCAATGAGCTATGCCTATATCGCATGGAGTCATCTTCCATTGATTGTAGAACATATTATTGACCCCAATTCACAAAAAAATAATATGGTTGTTTGGGCACAAAAGTGGAGAAACTCAAAGATAGGGTCTTAGAAACATTTAAAATTTAAAATTTCATTCTTCCTTTCTTATCATACAAACTTGTGACTCAACAAAATAAGTATGCAAGGCCAACAACTTCAAAGCTAAGAATGACAAATTGCTAAATGTTTAACCTTTTTTCTTTGCAATGGGATGGGAATACAATATGATAGAAGTGGGATAAAAATGCATCTTTGAGGCGTAAATAATATGCAAAAGATGAAAGAAAGTGCACTAACCTTAAACTAAAAGTTTCTATGCTTTTAACTTTAAGTTTGTTTAGATTATCCAATTCTTTTAAGTTATCAAATCCTACCATCATACATAATCAAAATGTTGTTGTTTCAAAATGACTATGAGCACTAACTTTCACTATTTGAAGATGTTGAGGCGACCTTGTCATAGGAGACACTAGAACATTGATGCAACCCACTCATCCTACCTTAAAACATACCCAAAAGTTTCTATAAATTAGACATGTAGAGATATTTAAGATGACTTAAACAATTTTTGTACTTAGAAAGCATAAACTTATGATGACTTAACCAGTCCTAGTACACACTCCCTCCCCATTGACCACTTAGACATATGGTGTTTATCAGTGGACAGCTGAACCACCTCACACGTGCACCTGAATTATGTCTATTAGTGTTCTAATTCATCTTTTTCAAGACAACTTAAACCAAAATATTATGTATGGTGAAACCATTCTTCTGCACACTACATAAAATTTCAATGGAAGTTTGCATTAAATTTGCATTAAATGTAAATTTGCTGCTATTTTTAGTCATGTAGGTGTCCAATAAACCACTTGGTGGTGTTTCCCTTCAAGTTTATTTACTTGAATGAAGAGAAAAAGTCCTTTGATTACAATTAGAGAATACATTGTAGGCCTTGGTTGTGTAATTGGTGGACCATAGTCACATTTAACACTCGTTACAAAGTTTGGGAGTGAAAACATTAAGTAGAAGTCTAGTAAATCAAATAACTTGGATTAAGACTGTGAGATTGTGAGACTGATAATGACTATCATTCATTACCTTTTCCCCTCAATTGTCATGCAAAAATCCTTGGAACATTGCCATACATTGTTCATGTAGGAAAATTCATCACTGAGTCTAGGTTTTTTAGGCTTCCATAGCCCTAGCTACTGTGAATTGCATCTCCCAAACTCCATGTTTGTGTTAGGTTGTAAAATAACGACATTTTAAAGTCATTAATTACAAGGGACAATCTCCTTCATACATTAATTTTATTTGTGATGGACACATTTGGGCAGTAGTAACAATAACTTGCAAACTCTCAAGACTTGATTACCTTATAACCTGCCAAATTATAGCGATGAAATGATAGATTAATCATAATGTCACCTTGGGATCACATCACCATGAAAGAACTTCATCCAACATCCTTATGAGTGAAGGTACCACCAAATAGGTATTTGTCAACTCTGTCTGCCTCGAGTGAGGGAAATTCAGGAAGAGAGAGAGAGGCGAGACATGTAATGAAAGTCTAAAAAGGGAGATCAACTAGAGGTCAAAAGATTAGAGAAAATTCATAGCTAGAGAAATTTTTCTTGCTAAAGGGGGCTCATGTTCTTATGATGATGAGAGAATAAGTGACGTCGAGGTGCCCTTGAGGTACAAACATCTATGGAAACAATGGGTACCCAAGGAACTTCTTCCAATAAACACTGATTTTTGTGTCAACGAGAGGATATATTGCATAACACCATCGTCATTACATGGTTTGGGCCTGTTGTTTTGCATGGGCCTTAAGAAGTGCATTATGACAAAGTTGATGAAATTGATGGGTATGTGGGGGATACATTCTGATTACAAAGATTCGGATGCGATTGGTTCGATATACACGAGAAGAGAAATATCGTGGAAGTATGCCTTGTCAGCAAATTATATACAACTAAAGATAAGGATCAAAATAAAGGAGTGGCTATGTACATTGCGAAAGGCCAAAAGCATGAGGGAATATTGTAGGGTTTATAAATAGTACATGACCTGGGTCAACAAATAAGCAACCCAATTGCATATTCGAGGTGCACGATGGAAACAGTGTATTCATATGTTGTCCGTCAATAAGCTGCGGGGAAAATTTGCTAATGGAGTTACAGAAATTTGAATCACATAGATACAAACCACGCGATTGCATCAAATTATTCCGTACTATATACCATTTTACCCAACCTCAATTAATGGAAGCTAATATACATTTTATTTTATGTTTTTTTAAATTAAGTCTATTGGTTTCATTTCCCGGTAATATTTTTTTATATTTTTAATTTTTTGTCTAGCAGGACATTCATTGTATAGGGAAGGCTTTTTGTCCCGAGGCATAGATAAGTGATGCATCTTTAGGAACTTCTACGGAAACCCGGGTTTACCTCATTGTAATTGTACAAATTGAAAGATATGAGCAAAATGTTTTATTATTATATTTTTTTCATAAGTTTATTGGGTTAATTTCGATAATATTTTTAATATTCTTGTCACAGTCTGCTGATCGAGGAAAGGCACCAGCAGTAGAGGAGAGCATCCATAGGGAGGTGCAGTCACTATTATGCGATGATGACATCACATATTTTGCAAACCCTCTGGATATGATAAGGAAGACCCAAAAAAAATGCAATGAAGAAATCCTTCAGTTGTTATTCATAGTGCCTCAAACAGATGAGATAAGAGAGAGGGTTAAAATATTGTCTGAGAGAGCACAAAACTTGCAAGTAAGCTATCATGAGGTCTTTAATTATAACATAAGTTCATTCATGGTTTTATATTTTGTACTCTTTTATGTCATGAACTAAAATATGTGTTATTTTTACAGGATTTTTTGCGTCCTCATGATGCTACTGGCCATGATCAGGGTATTGCAGATGCTGCCTGGGGAGTAGGGGTTGGTACAAGTGTTGATCCTGATCTTCCTACGCATACATCACATCATCCGACCCCATCATCCATGCCTATATTGTTGACTAAAATTCCGGCAACACAACATGCAAACATCGGGTAGTGCACCCTCTGGCAGTGAACACATGCCAGAACATGTGTCAGGACATGTACTTGGGGATGCAGAGGCCACTAGTACTGGTGATGTTTTAGCAACATTTCCTGGATCTTCCCATATTACTAGTACGGTAACATTGCCGGTCACATTTGTGGTTACCGACGATTTCAATCCCATAAAGATAGAGAAGGTCCCAGGTACTTTAAAATGTTTTAATTATTATTATATATACTCCAATTGAAATTTACTTATTGATCACTCTTTTTAGACCAATGATCCCATGATCATTTTGTAGGAAATGATGTTTTTTATAAACATCTAAGTGATATTACATTAGAGATCTTCGGGCCCACCATATGTACACGGTGGAATGCCCAAAATCAAGATTTAAAAGATGAGCTCATTAACCGTTTAGTTGTGCTGTTCAGTGATAAAACATTCAACTGAACCAAGGTCCTTGAGAAAGCTAGTACCTATCTAAAGTATGTGAGGGACCAATATAGGTCACATTTAGAGAAGAACAAAAAGTATGTGCGTCCCCCATGATTCCAGAGAGGGAGTGGAAGGACCTGGTGTCAGGAGAAGGCTGAAAAGAAAAAAAGGAAAGACACCACCGGGCCAAGGAAGGTATGTGATACTATCAAAAATGTAATTATATACTGATTACTCTTTCTTTTTACATAATCTAACGTATTTCAAAATTTTCATAGGCTGCCCGACACATCGAAGGCAACAAAGGCAAGACTAGAAAAACATGGGCAACACAAACTTGGCTCTGGTGGTTATATGAAATTAGCCACATGAATTGTAAGTATCAATGAATGAAATATTGCATCCAAATAATAAATTGCAAACAATTTTGGTTTAATCACACGATAGAAGAAAAATTCATGATCTTATGCAAAAATGCAGGGATCTGAATTCAACAGAGTTCCCACAGAAGAGGACTTGAAAATTGCCTTCCAGCAAGGCTATGGAGCCATGGCTGAATGCCTAAGACTCTTGACTGGGCAAACACAAGCTTCCACTGCATCCGACACATAGGTAAATAAACTCAATGAAGTTTATTTAAAATTGAATACTTGTGCAATCTATTCAATATTAATTTCCACCATAAAGTAATTATGTGCCTATTTGTTTTAAACATGCAAGCAATGATAATACTGCACATGACATTGGAATGCAACTTGGTGAGGGTGGAGAACAACCTGCAGATGAAGGTCATGGTGTGCATCCCGGTACTGGATGTATTCATGTGCTATACAAAATGCAGTATGGATTAATACAATTAAACATATTTAATTACAATTGGTGTATTAATTAATGTAACCTTTCGTGTTTCAACTTTAGAGCATGTAGAGCATGATCAGGCTAGACAAGATCAAGAACATGATGTGGCCCCATCAGGTAAAGAGGACCACTCTAATGTTCTTTTAAACATATTTAATTGCAATTGGTGTATTAATTAATGCAACCTTTCGTGTTTCAACTCCAGATCAGGATTTAGAGGGTGTTCAGCATGTTGAGAATGAGGTTATAAGACAAGATCAGGAACATGATGTGGCCCCATCGGGTAAAACACCTTCTAATGTTCTTTTAATTAATGAAATACTTGTAACAATAATAATAAAAACATATCAATTTTAACATTTCTTTGTTATTTTAGTAGAACCCCCCTTCCAATGGCATCTGCATTGTGAGTACATGACTAGGCATACATTAAGATCACAAGAAGAGGGAATAACAACTTAAGGGGGGACAAATGATTTAGAAAACAATAATCCACTTTAGCTTTTTTTAGCTTCAAGAAAGAAAAAAAAGTGATTATAATCATATTATGACAACCATATTTTGATAATATGGTTAAAACTAAAGAATGAATGTTATATGTTAATGAATGAATGTGAATATGTTAATGAATGAATGTTATATGTTAATGAATGAATGTTATATGTTATTAATGGATGAATGAATGAATGTGGGCATATGTTAATGAATGAATGTTATATGTTATTAATCTTGGGATGAATGGATAGATGTTATATATTATTAATGGATGAATGAATGATTAATGTTATACTATGATGAGGGTAATAAGAATTGAAGTGATGTAGCGGGGGCAAATGAGGCTTTTTAATGTCACATGGTTGTACCTACATTAATTAGAGAGAATATTAAACTGTTCGAAAAAGAGAAGCTCAATAAGGTAATGCACTTTTCAATATAAGAAATGCATCGTTTGAAGCATCAAACCAATATGCAAAGATGAAAGAAAGTGCTAACTTTTCACTATGGTGGCAGAAAAATAATTCTTTATACCCTGATGCCTTCATTTTCCAAGCCAATTTCTCCTACTTTGCATAAGATAAATTTGGTCTGTCTTTGATACTCAAAAATAGTTTGTAAAAACAATATTTTTATCTCGTGCAGGTTGCATTACCACTGGATATTAGAAGATTGATTGTGGGATATGGGGTTGGCCTTACTTCCTATACAGTATGTCTCCTTTCTATATAAGATTTTAGGGCTGATGTTTATCCTCTGAATATATGGGTGAATCAACGTTAGTATTTATATAATATAGTTAACCATGACTCATTTTTATAGCATATATATAGAATTTTGAGGTTTGAAAAAGGTTGATTATGCTTGCTTTTTGGCATTGCTTTTAATTCCCTTATTTTTAAATACCTGGATAGGTTCTTGTCTACATAGCTGAAATAACTCCCAAGAACTTGAGAGGAGCATTCACAAATACAAATCAGGTTAGACTCTTTAAACCGCCTTATCCTTTTGTCAGTAGATAGGTAAGAACATGATTAAAATAGATAGAATTATATTAGTTAAAAGTTAGAAGAAGCATCATTGCACTTCATTATGCTCAAAAGAAAGTACTCCTATCTGCAAATTTAAGTTTCATTGTTGACTCCTCTAATAGTTGTCGATAACTACTGGTATACTAATAGTATACCTTCTTGGAATGTTGGTGACATGGCACAAACTTGATATTATAGGTAATAAAATCCATTAAGATACCACTTGACATGTTTTCATCAAATAAAACATCACAATAAGCAATGAATGTTCTCCATCCAGGTTGAAGTCTAGTAAAAATCACAATATATATAGGTTTAGTATCATGAATACATCGAAATTGTATTTTTGCATGTGAGGAAACTCAACATTGGTCCACTTATATCTAGCATGAATGGTCTTTGTAGGACTTATCCCTTGTTCTATTTTGGTCTTGGGTCTCTTCTTTATTCCAGAGTCCCCCAGGTTGTTGGTGAGTAGCTTTTTCAATTGGTAATTTCATCATGTTCTGTGGTTAATGAAAATTGGCAGTAATTCTAGAAGCAGAGAGCAGTGCAAAAGATTAGATTTTAGACATGTTACATGCTTATTAGCTCGAAACACTATAATATGTAGGCAATTAAAAGAGTGAGTGAAATTATGGGAACCTAATCCAAACAAAGCTCAATTCTAGTTGATGGGTTTAATTTATAGTATCCATTTTATATTACCAATAATTTACTTGCAGGCAAAGGTAGGACGGGAGAAAGAGTTTAAAGTAGCATTGCAAGCCCTTCGAGGAAAATATTGTGATGTTTCTACTAAGGCAGCTAAAATCAAGGTCTTTATTTCTACCTTGGATCATGCATATATGAGTTCTATTTATCTATGAGCAGAGAAAATCATGAAAAAAAAATACTAAATCTTGAGTTCAACTAACTGTCCTTGGAGAAAACTTACATATTGATTGATTTTATAAAAGTTAGTGATCTAGGAAGAACGTTATAATCTAATTTTGTTGATTTTGATTCAGCTATGTGACAGTCAGGGTTAGTAAGTTGTGATACCACAAATGCAATGACTTCCTTTCAAGAGGTTATGTTTCCTTATATTAGGTGGTGTCTTCACCAATGAGTACTAATCCTTAATACTTGCTATTATATTCTCCCTTTTTGTCTTATGTGAATTGCTTGTCATTAAATAAATGATGGTAAATTCTCCCGACTTGGGTACTAATTAATTCAACCCTAGTTTAGTAATATTCATTTTTAGAAAAGTGATTCCTTAATCTAAGTCATTTATTGAATTTCCTTACCTACACAACTTAAAGCTCTTCACATCATAAGGAAGTTTGAACATGCATCGACTGTGATAGAGCTCTCATATAAATACTCTTCTAATGATTCTTATTTCCTCTTCATCATTTTCGAATGAATAATAAATGTCCTTAAATACAATAACATAGCACAAAAATCTGCACGAATAATAGGTCAATAATAGGAATTATAAAAATAGGTCAATAATAGGAATTACAAAATTCGTTCAAATATATGTAATAGCATACATTTGAACGAATAATTTTTTTTAAAAAAACATCAAACAGTCGTTGCAATTTCAACGAACATCTTGCAACAGACCATAAAACTTCTAACGAAATTGTTGTAGTGCGACGAAAATATCGTCGAACATACAACAATTTCATGCGACGAAGTTTCTATACATGCAATGATATTTTTGTTGCACGTTCGACAATATTTTCATCGCACGTACAACAATTTTGTCGGAAGTTTTATAGTTGTCACAAGATGTTTGTCGAAATTGTGACGACTGTTTGATGTTATTTCGACGCTTTCGAAGATGCAGTCCGCATTGTGTTGTGGTTATTTTTCGTCACTAGATGGACGAAGTTTCCATCGATTTTCTGATGAAGACTAGTTCCATTTTCCGTGGTGATGACCGACGATGCTGGGTCGTGGTTTCAACGTTTAAAAGTTGGTCGAAAAAGTGACGAAAAACTAGCGACAAATTTTATATGGGTGTTTCGTCGGTATTTCGACAATAGTTTGTCAGTATTTCAACAAACAATTGTCAGAATTTGGAGTCAAATACAGTAGTGCCATGCTCATAAGCAACCCATCATAAGCGCACATAGGTACGCCTACCTATGCACTCTCATGTACACACTCCTTCATAAGTATGGATCATCGTTGACATGCGTATGCATACATATATATACATTTAATCGTATATACACCTTATTAATCAAGCATAGCAATATAAAGTACTTGCATGCATCAAGCACTAAACATAAATCAAGAATGATTCTAACAAAAATAAAACTCCTTTCTATTGCAAACACATCATGCTAAAGGATAACTTACCAATTCACAAACACTATGACTTGACTCAACTATTCTACTAGTGAGTGTGTGCATAAGCTCAATTAGGTTTCGTTACCGGTTACTTCACCAAGCTCTTCTCCTGAGTGATACTTCTAGAGGATTGATTTTGAACCTGCATCCAATTCATCACATTTTCATGGTAGTGAACCATTCATCAATACAAACATTTGCATTATCCTTTTCATAGTTAGATTATCAATTCAATAACCATTCATTCCATATATGTATTTCATCATAGTCATTAAATGAAATAAATATTCATTCACAATTCATTGATAACAAGGTGCAAACACATATATTTCTAATCGAAATTTCAAATACATTCACAAATGCAATAATCACCCTAACATAGTAATAGTAAATAGGTAAACACACAATGGGGTGTGACAGGATGAAATAAACAAAGTAAAGGGTGATATTTCATCATTAGAGAAGAATATTATAGAAGAAATGGGTGAATTGAAATTACTTATTCAAGGTATGAGGTGGAAGGAAGAAGATTCACCTCACAAGGTGGAAGATAATGATTTTTTTGGACATGAATTCCTTGGACTTGAATTTGATTTCAAGAAGGATCCTTCCTTTAATAATGATATGCCAAGGCAATTCATACCTAAGTTGGATATGAGAAAATTTGATGGCAAGGATCCAACCAATTGGCCATGCCAAATGGAGCAGTTCTTTGATATTCATCATGTTCCTAGTCAACAAAAGGTCGCTATGGCATCATTAGACCTAGAACCAGATCAATTTATTTGGTATCGTTGGTTATGTGATGAGAGGAGAAAAAGGGTTGTGTGGTCACATGGTCAATTTTTCAAAGGAACTCGCTACCCATTATAGAGATAAATTTATGGATAACTACTTTTTCCAACTCACTAAATTAAAGCAAACATGCATGGTCAAGGATTATATATTTCAACAATTTCAAACCCTTTCTCTAAGAGTAGAGAATGTGACAAAAGACAATATGAAGGAACTACTTCTAGGCAGTTTAAAGGATCACATAAAATATGAAGTACGATTGTTCCAACCATAATCCTTATCACAAGCAATAGTAATGGAAATACAAGTGGAGAATTTTTTGGCTAGTGAGAGACAAGGGAATATAAATTTCAATGAAAAGAGATCCCCTACACATTCACTACCACAACCTTCTAGGTTGACTCCACAATAAATTGAGAAGAGAGGAAAAGGGTTATGCTTCAATTGTGACAATAAATATAGTCGAGGGCATAGATGTAGTGAAAAGAAATTGTTTTATATTGAAGGACCAAGTGAGGAAGAAGAGGAGGAAAAATATTAGAGGGGGATGGGGATTTAGATAATGAATCACATGATTCCAAACCAATCATTTCTTGTCATGTACTCTCTAGTTTTAGTGCCCCACAAACTCTCAAGGTAGCTAGGTTCTTAAAGAAGTAGAAAGTAACTGTGTTGATCGACTTGGGTAGTACTCACAATTTCATCAACAAAAAGTTGGCTACTTGTCTAAATTGTTATATATATCCATCTCCAAAATTTTAGGTCTTGATTGCAGATGGTGGTACTCTCAGTTGTTCTGGAAAGTGCCATAGCATTAAATTATCCATGGGAGATTATCAAATTGATAGCCCAATGTATGCTATCTCCATGGGTGCAATAGATATTGTTTGGGATTACAGTGGCTTACTACTTCGGGAACAATTGAGATGAACTTCCAAGAATTTTTCATGAGATTCCAATCAGAAGGAAAGACAATAGAGCTAAAGGAGTTGATGGATTTGTGGTCCAGTTATGTTCATTAGAAGTCTCTCAATCTAATGCTCCCACCCATCCAAATTTACAAGCAATAATTGAGCATCACTAAGTGGTTTTTGGAGATATGCCTAAAGGAATTCCTCCTAAGAGGGATCATGATCATGCCATACAACTAGTTCTAGGGAGCCAACCTCCCAACATATATAGAAAAGTGAGATAGAAAAGATTGTTGAGGTGTTAGAGGCAGGAATTATCAGGCATAGCCAAAGTGATTACTCCTTGCCTATGGTGATGGTGCGGAAGAAGGATAAAAATTGGCACGTGTCTGGACCATAGAGTTCTCAACATGTACACCATCAAAGATAAGTTTCCTATTCCAGTCATTGATGATTTTCTAGATGAATTAAATGGAGCTCTGTATTTTACAAAGTTAGATCTTAGATGCGGCTATCACCAAATTAGAATTAAGGAAGAAGATATTTGTAAGACACCATTTAGAACTCATGAGGGTCATTATGAGTTTTTGGTAATGCCTTTTGGTCTTACCAATGCTCCATCTACATTTGAAAGTTTGATGAATTCCATCTTTAAAAATTACTTGAGGAATTTTGTATGTGTTTTTTTATGATATATTGATTTATAACAAGACATGGGAAGAACACTTGCAACATGTAGATCAAGTATTACAAGTTCTTGAAGAGCATAAAATATATGCTAAACCATCCAAGTGTGCTTTTGGTCTATATGAGGTGGAGTACTTGGGACACATAGTTTCACATGAAGGAGTAAAGGTGGATCCTAACAAAATTAAGGTTACCACAGAATGGCCTATTCCCAAAACCATTAAGAAATTGAGGGGCTTCTTGGGATTGATAGGATACTATCAAATATTTGTGAATAATTATGGTCGTATAGTAGCATTGCTCACAAATTTATTGAAGAAGGATTCTTTTCATTGGAATGAATCCACTAATTCAACAATTGAAATGTTAAAGGAGGCTATGTGCACAACTCCATAGCTTGCCCCTCTTGATTTTACAAAGGATTTTATTGTGGAATGTGATGCTTCAAGAAATGGTATAGGTGCAATTCTCATGTAAGAGAGTCGACCCATTGCTTTTGATAGAAGTCAATTAAAGGGTAAGAATCAACTCAAACCCATTTATGAGAAGGAAATCTAGCTATTCTTCATGCATTAAAAAAATGGAGGCCTTATCTAATGGGTAGACACTTCAAGGTCAATACAAATCATGATAGCCTAAAAAATTTTTTGGAACAAAGATTATCTTTTGAAGAACAATACAAATGGGTTACTAAGATGTTGGGATATGATTTTGAGATTGTATATTAGAAAGGGA
>VDFB02103168.1:0-20998 GCA_007258455.2 Sequoia sempervirens
GTTCGGCCCTCCTTCTAGCACCAAATGTGCAAACCCTTTCCTAGTACGCAAAACAACATGAGTAACAAGTTAAACAAAGAGGTGCAAGCTAAAAGAAGGATTCCCCATGAAATCCATTTGCAAACTCAAACTAGGAACGAAAATAAGCAAGAACACAATGAAATTGATAAACCAAAGATTAAATCCTAATTTAAATAGCAAACACTTGATCCCATGGGGGAATTGGTGCTAATTTGATGTGAAAATTGGCCCTTTCCCAATTCCTATGATGAAATCTTGATATGTTGAAGATGATATTGACCCACTTTGATGAAAGATGAGAACTTCAAGCCAAATCTGCAAAAAGCCTAGCTAAGAATTCAATGATGGATGGAAATGGCTAAATATTTTAGCATAATAACTTTGCAATATTTGTGGATGATCAAATGAGGATATGAGCTCTTTATTTATAGAATTTCAAGATGGATGAATGCCCAAATTTGAGCAATGTGGGACTAACATTCATCCAATGATATGGTACCACTTGTCAAGCTATGAATGGTTGATGGATGTGCAAGATTTGGGGTTTGTGCCAATAAATGCATAATATTTGAATTTCAAATTTGTTGAAATGACATGCAAGAGGGAAGGGAAAATGCAATAAATGCCACTTGGCTCAAGGCAAAGGACATGTAAGATGAATTTATTGCCTTGTTGGATGTACATGTTGACTTAGAATTTTTGAATTCAAATTGAGAGAATATTCAAAAGATGCCTTGTGAGGAAAATAGAGATTTAATAAATGAATTAAATCTATTTTTCATGTGCAACTTGCATTATCTAGAGGATGTGACATGAGAGGAGGTTAAATTAATCAAGGGTTAATTAATTTAATAGGAGATTTGATGATGTGACTTATTTGACTTAGATTTATGGATTTATTTAAATCAAATAAGAGAGGAATATGATAAGAGGCTGATTAAATAAGGATTTTGATTTATTTAATTAAAAGGGATGGTGTTAGATTAAATCAAATAAGGTTTTAATTTATTTAATTTAATGGATAGACTTTAGAGATTTAATCAAATAAATTGATTATTTAATTAAATAGGGATAATTAGATAAGATGGATTGATTTAATTAACAAAAGAGATTGACTTAATTAGATAAAATGATTTATTTAATTAAGAGATGAATATTGATGAATTTAATCAAATAGGAGAATTTGATTAAGCGGTTAGAACGAGGGATGATTAGGAAGAAACGATGTTAGTAAATTAGGGATCGGATGCACAATGTCAATCAATATATTTTATGTGTGTCTATAATTGCCTAATTTGATCAATGAACCAATTTAATGTTGTTTTTCCACCACCATCATAATTACTACACTCATAAACTATCTCCCTTTTATTTTAAATGTATGTTTTATTTTTTACCTTCTCATATCTTTGTGGTGATTACCCACAATGAATATTGTGAGTTACAAATTGGTCAAATATTATGTGAGTGATGTGAGAATGATTTGTAGGTGCATATTTAGTATGAAATGTAAAGGGGACTCATATTAAGTGGTATAAATCATTCTACATCCTTGCTTCATATTTAACCTAGTGTTCAATCTAGTTTATATTAGGTCTTTTTAGTTTACTTATGGCTTCCATTAGGCCATAGTTGGTTAAATTCCATCTTTCATATATTATTTATCCTATTGAAACCTCAAGGGAATAACCCCTTATTTTTGTAGAGATTGAAGAAGAAGAAGAAGACTTTCCATAATCCTATGAATTGGTCCAAGACCACCCTCCCCTTGTTTATATTATACTCTCTTTGTTTGAGATAATTTCCCCTTCTCTCACTTTGGGTTGTGGTGCTAGAGGAGAGGGCTTGCAAATTAGAGAACCAACACCATTAATGGGGGGAAGAGAGCAGAAAATTTTATTCAAATGGTTTGTAACATAAAGAAATAATTGAACTATAGACTACAAAACAAATATTGATATTATATTTCATCATTCCTATTACCAATCTCTCCATCCTTCTAAAAAATGAAAGATATTAATTAATGGTGTAGACACGATGGGATTTCAACTAATTTTTTGAACCATTAGTAGATGCTCTAGAAAATATAAAACTATTGCACTTTTTGATCCAAGTCAACATTAGGTTGTTCTAAATTTTGTCACTCCTCTCAAGTTCCCTCCCATTCATACCTCCATTTTGTAGGAGGGGATGGTTATCACTCTTGGCTATTTAAGTAGATTATTATATAATTTGAATAAGTAAACAACTTAGTTTTATCAAGTTAGTATTAAGGAGCATATTGAAGGACATGATGTTGGTCCATCAAGCACCACAAGTACATTAATTCTAGAGCATAAGTAACCCCATCTATGCAAACAATTTAATTAGTTATGTTATGATCATTGCACATAACATTTAGCCACTATAATATAGGAGGATAATTTTTTTTGATTTATTACAAAGAAGTGAACATGTTAATTATACATAGGTACACCAAAATTTATGCATTATATATTTATTTATTATTTTTCTTAGAAATTAGGTTATGTAATGGTTAAACCTTTTGTTACACTTATGTATTTTAAATATGATTATAATATTATTATTTTCATGTAAATTATGGGTCAATCATTTAGATTTGATTATTTGTATCAATTATAATTAGTCTCAATACAATGTATATGGTACACCAAAAAAACACCCTTAACCTAGAGAATTTTTAATTAGATTAAAAATATGATATATGATAAGTTTTAGTTTTGTTAATTTTACATTTAATTATGTAATTTATCAAAAAATAATTTTATTTTATTATTGTAGGTTTAATTCACTACATGTAGATAAGCTCAATCTTATCATATAAATTATGACTTAAATGTAGTAATTTAATTTTGAAATATTAGATTTATTTATGAAAATGTGATGTCATGTATCTATCACAAAAAAATACACTATATGGTACACTGCATTTTCTATAACCTATACCCAATTTAAGAAATTTATGATTTCAAGAAACTCATTATGCAAGCACTAAAAAATAGAATATGAACTATAAAGTATGGTATTTAATCATAATAATTATTTGTTATTGTGTTTAAAATAGTTTAGAAGTAATGAGAATTCAAAAATAAACCAACTAGTGCATGTTGTTAAACCTCCTATGTTAAACCTACTCACCTCATTATTGGTACAAGTTTAGACCATGTCTAGTTTAAAATTTTACATGTTTAAAGTTTATAAAACAATTATTTATTGAAATTTTGTACAATTTTATAATTTAATCATCTTTAAAATGTATGCGATAAATTATATCTCAAAACCACCTAAGATGTGATTCATCATGAGAAACCTATTTTAGTATTTTACATAGACTATAAATGTAATTTAGGTCTTTTATGGTTGTAATTGTCATGTCCTTGCTAGATAAGGAGATCACAATCTTATGAGAACCTTGATCACTTCCTTAATTTGTAGGTAAATGCAATAAATGGTAAACAATGACTCTAATAAGGGCCAATTAAGATTTTGAAAGGATGTGATTCATAACAAGGAATATAATTAATAAAATAAAATAAAATCATAATAAATCAAGAGTCAAAGGCAACACTTCATTATGAAGGGGTGTAACTATTTGTAATGAAGGTTTGATGAAGAGAAATGATTCATTCAAATTTGGAAGATATAAAATGGAGAACATTTTTTGGAGAAAGGATCAAGCATCAATATTCATAGAAATGAAGCAATTCATTGAAGGATAAATAATTCAAGTAACACACATTTAAATATCAACTCAAAAATTGATTATCAAGTATAAAATAATTCAAGTATTATTCAAAGATTCACCTTGCCAATCCATCAAAAAATATTAATCAACAAACACAAATCAACAATAATCTAGCAAATACATCAAGCTATCATTTTTTAATTCAAGGTAGTGTATTGAAAATTGGGAGGATGAAATCCCTTTCGATTCCATTAGAATGAGAAGGGTAAAAACTCTTTCATGCTCTTACCACGTTTGGATGAAAAATTAAATCTTGGTCAAGGAGGATGAAAACCCTCCAAGGTGGGCTAAGAGTTGGAAGGCCAAAAATATTTCATGCTCTTTTGCAAGCTAGGGATGAAAATCCTTGGTATTCTCACTATTGAGTTAGGGGAAAAAACCTCTAATTCGCTATATTTGTAAGTACCTTTGGAGAATTCATGATTTGATTAACTTGTGTATTGTTTACAATTTATTGATTTGAATACTATCGTAAATTCTTAATCTTTGATAAAACTATTGTATTTTTTGAGTAAATGTTATTGTTTTAAGGAAAAAATTAAGAACATTATAAAAAGGTACATTACAATTGGAATAAGAGCATTTATCTTGCTAGCCTGAGGATTTAAATAATAGTATATGAAATTGAGACAAAAAGCTCAACAAGCCTTAGAAAGATAAAGGAAAAAACTAGAGGCAACTAGCAACCTAATTAAAGGTAATAAAATGGACTAGAGGTAAGTAAAGAAAATGAATTAAAGGTTTTTATGGAGTGAAAAAGTAAACAACACAATTTATTCTCCAAGAAATTCAAAACATAAAAAATTTAATTAGTGCTCTTAAGCCCAACCAAACCGATGGAAGGGATGTTAATTCAAACCATTTTGAGAATTATAATGAGACTCCCTTGATACCATCACTTAGAGTGACACAACCTACATTCTTACCTGGAGAGGAAGAACCCGACATGACAACAAATGACATTGATGAATGTGTAGAAGAATATTCAAGAATTGATCTTGAGCTTAGAAGAAAAATTTCATTTAGAGATTATTATAATGCAAGATCAAGAAATACCTCAAAAGGGTATAGTATATAACCTAAAAAATATTTATAGAAAATAGTAAGTAAGAAGATTCTTCCCACTTTTGATGGTTTAGGGTAGGTCACAACATGGGAATGGATTCAATAATTAGATACCTATCTAGATCTCTTAGCCACATGATGAAAGAAAAATCCATTAACTTTTCCATTCTTCACTTAGAAGGAAAACCACATGAATGGTAGAATCATGGGCTAATCACACAAGGGCATTGTCTAATTATAACATACACTTATTTTACACAAAGACTCATTGAAATATTTGATAAAAAAAATATGGAGATACATTTTAGGGAGTTAACCCAACTAAGACAACATGGTATCATGGAATAATATGTAACACAATTCCAAATAATCTCATTCATGGTGCCAGATATTTTCGAAAATAGACTCAAGTTTTTTTCTATCAAAGGACTCCTTGAAATACTTAGGGGATTGATTTGAACCTTTGAACCAACATCTCTATAGTATTCTATTCAAAGGGCTTTAAATTTGGAAGAATCAACACCTAAAAACAAGATATATTCTAAAAATCTATCATATGGGTCATAGAAGAAACCCTTTGACAAAGATAATTTACAACCAAAGGAATTACCTCCTCAATCCCATGAGGTGGAGGAATCCTAGAGTGAACTTCAAAATAAGAAATTATGTTTTAATTATAGAGAGCCATGAGATCTGGGTCATCGATGTTACAAGAAGGGAAAAGTCCATGCCACATAAAGGAAATAATAAAGGATGAATCTAAGGAGGGAGAATTTAAAACTGAAAATGAGAAGAGGGAAGATAAAGAAGAGTTTGCAAGTGGTTCACTAGCCACACTTTCAAGGGCACCTAAGTATCATCCTTTTCAAAGTCATAGTGTTTTGCATGGATAACATGTAACTATCTTAGTGGATAGTGGTGCTACACAAAACTTAATTGATGAAGGTTTAGTAATGAGGATGAAATTAAAAGATAAAAACTTTGAAGCTTTCAAGGTGGTCATAGAAAATAGATTCACTACCCCTTGCACACAAAGAATTAAGAAACTTAACATTACCTTGTGGAGACACCAAATAAGTGAAGAATTCTATATAGTGAACATGGGTGATGTGGATGTTGTTCTAGGAATTCAACAGTTACATTCCTTAGGTAGATATAATCAAGATTTTGAAAAGATAAAACTTTGTTTCCAACACGATGGGAAGGAAGTAATTCTACAAGGTCTATCAAATGGATCACCAAGGGTGGTTTCATGTGAAAGGGTGGAGATAGTATTTAGGCATTGGAAAGTAGAGTGGGTGGCATAATGTATGATCCTTGATATATCTTCACCCAAAGGAGGAAATACTACTCATATTGTTATCCAACCTATCTTAGATAAGCATAAAAGGATTTTTAGCAATATTCCACCTAGATTGCCTCGTAAGAGGGGTTTTGAGCACACCATCAAACTTGAAGAAGAATAAAAACCCAATACCACACCCTTCCACCATCCAATGGGATATGAGGAAGAAATTAAAAAAATAAATAAGGAGCTACTTGAGGTAGGGCATATACAACATAGTTTTATCCCTCTTACTTACTTTATAGTATTGGAAAAAAAGAAAGGTGGTACTATGAGGATGTTCATAGACTATAGGGCACTTAATAAAAAATATCAAGAATAGATACCCCATACATAGGCTTGATAAAATAATAGATGAACTTCATGGTGCAATATACTTCTCCAAGATCAATATGTTTTGGATTCCACCAAATAAAAATGAGGAGAGAAGATGTTTAGAAAATATCTTTTATACATCATTTTGGATACTTTGTATGTCTAGTCTTACCTTACCTTTTGGATTATCTAATGCCCAACCACATTTCAATCTTGCATGAACCGCACATTTAGTAAACAACTAAGGAAACTAATTTTGGTGTTCTTTGATGATATATTGATTTATAGTATGACTTGGGAATTTAATTAAGGCATATTGATGAAGTATTGGGAATCCTTGAGCAACAATCATTATTTGCTAAGGCATCCAAATGCGAATTTAGGATGACCAAAATTTTGTATTTAGGACATAAGATAAATTCACAAGGGTTTTGCGTGGATGAATAAAAAATCAAGGCAATAGTATATTGGCCTCAACCAAAAACTTTAACACATTTAAGAGGATTTTTAGGACTATGCAGTTATTATAGAAAGTTTGTCAAAGGAATTTCTAAGCTAACAACCCCATTGAAAATTTTTACTAAGAAAGGTTCTTTTTATAGAGTGAGGAGGCCCAAAGAGAATTTAAAAATATCAAAGACATAATAAGTTCTTGTCTAGTATTAGCCATTCCAAATTTCTCTCTTCCAATTGAGTTAGAATGCAACACATCAAGAAAAAGTGTTGGAGTTGTATCAATGTGAAATAAACGTCTAATAGCTTTTGAGAGTCACAAACTAAATAAAATGAAAACAAATTGTTCTATTTATGATAAATAAATGATAGCTATTATGCAAGCATTATCTAAATCTAGACAATACTTACTTTGTGGAAAATTAGTTGTTAAGACCAATCATAATAGTCTAAGATTATTCTTGAACCAAAAGGACCTAAACGATCGAAAATAGAAGTGGGTTAAGAAGCTATAAGATTGTTATTTTAATATTGAGTATCTGAAGGGAAATAATAATATTGTGGCTAATGCATTATGATGAAGGCTTCACCTATGCTTTATAATGAAAATCTTTGTAGATTGGAAAAATTCAATACTTGTTGAATATACCAAGGATGCATTAGAAATGATATTTTGGAGGGAAAAAATACAAGATGACAAGTAAAAGGTGGTGGAAGAACTTATTGTCTACAAAGATCAAATATATCTCATCCTATTGAAGATGAAAGAAAAGATTATGAGGACATACCATGATACTCCATTAGCGGGTCATCAAGGATACTATAAAATATACAAGTGAGGGAAATAAATTCTTGGAAAGGTCTCAAAGGGGAAGTTATAAAGAATATTAGGGAATGTATGGTTTGTTAAAGAAACAAGATAGTGAATAATTTTACAACCAATTTATTATAGCCCTTACCATTGCCAAATCAAAAATGGGAAAGAATTTCAATGGAATTCATCATGGGACTCCCAAAGGTACAAGGAAAAGACTATATATTTGTGGTGGTAGATAGGATAACCAAGTATGCTCATTTTCATGGCATATATTCTAAATATAGAGAACCAAAAGTAGCTAATCTCTTTTTAGAGAAATCTTAAAATTATATGGATTACCCAAATACATTGTAAGTGACAGAGATAGTAGATTCCTAAGTTTGTTTTGGAAAGAAATCTTCAAGTTGGTTTGAACAAAACTTACCCCACACATTAAATGCCACCCATAAATGGATGGGTAAACTTAAATTATAAATAAGTGGCTTGAAGGTTATTTAGGAAACTGTCATATGGAAAAAAAAATGGGTCAAATGCTTCGCCTTGGAGAATATTGCTACAACACTACACATCACATGTCAATAGGAATGACCCCCTTTAAGGTGTTATATGGTAATAATGAAATATCATTTGGAGATTTTATCCTTATGGATAGAAAAATACTTGGAGTAAGAGACTTAGGGCAACAAAATGTGGATATTTTAAACACACTTAATGACAACTTGTAACATTCCCAAGATCAACAAAAGATGTATGATGATTGTCATAGATCTGAAAGGACATTTGAGGTTGGAGACTTAGTTTTCCTAAGGCTACAACCATATAAGGAAGTGGAGCAAAGAAACTCAAGCCACGATTCTATGGGCCTTATAAGATTATAAGAAGGATTAGTGAAGTTTCTTATAAATTGGAGTTAACAAAAACACATAGAATTCATAATGTATTTCATGTATCTCGCCTCAAAAAGATGTTAGGTCAGCATATTACACCATGTCTAGAGCTAACCCTTCTTGATGATGAAGGATAATTAATTTTGGAACTTGAGGCCATAATTGACATGAGAGAAAATAAATTAAGGAATAAGATTATTCTAGAATATTTGGTTAAATAGAATAATCTTCCTATGGAGGATGCCACTTGGGAAGAAGAAATTTATTTTTATCATCCCAATTTAAATTTCACATGGACAAGAATTCTTGGGAAGGGTGGATTGTTATGTCCCTACCAAATAAGGAGATCACAACCTTATGACAACCCTAATAACTATCTTAATTCCTAAAAATATATAATAAATGGTAAAAAATGACTCTAATAAGGGTCCATTAAGATTTTAAAAGGATGTGATTCATGACAAGGCATGCAATAAAAATAAATAAAATATAATAATAATAAATTAAGAGTCAACGGAAACACTTCATTATGGAGGGGTGTAACTTTGTAATAAAATGGTTTGATCAAGAGATGTGACTCCTTTGGATTTCAAAGATATAAAAAGGATGTCATTTTTTTTTAAGGATTAACCAACAATATTCATAGAAATCAAGCAATTCATTGAAGGATACATAATCCAAGTAACACACATTCAAATATCAATTTAGAAATTCATTATCAAGTATTAAAGCATTCAAGTAATATTCAAAGATTGACCTTGTTAATCCATCAAGAAATATTAATCACCAAAGTAAAATCAATAATAATCTAGCAAATACATCAAGCAATTAGTTTTGAATTCAAGGTAGTGTCTTGGGAATTTGAAGGAAAAAATCCCTTCCAACTCCATGAGAATTAGAAGGATGAAAAAACTTTAATGCTCTTATCAAGTTTGGACGAAAACCCAAATCTTGGTCAAGAAGGATGAAAAGCTCTCCAAGGTGGGCTAAGAGTTGGAAGGTCAAAAACCTTTCATGCTCTTTGGCAAGCTAGGCATGAAAATACTTGGTATTGTCACTATTGAGTTAGGGACAAAAACCTCTAATTCAATAGATTTGTAAGTACTTCCAAAGAATTCACAATTTGATTTATTGATTCAAATATTATCACAAATTATTAATCTTTGATAAAATAATTATCATTTTTGAGTAAATATTATTGTTTTAAGGCAAAAATCAGGAATATACCAAAAAGGGACATTACAGTAATTCTCATACATAAGTCTAACTCATTTTCTTTAAATGTAGAATTTTGTGCATTTCATTTTTACCAATTCACTTTAAGGGTGAGCCACAAAATTATATAGTGGTATATATAATGAACTATATAAAATGCAAGCACAATTTTCTTTTAAATATTTTATTATAATACACACTTGATTGATGGAATGTGGATTCCAACCTTTTTTTTAATTTAGTCTCTCAAGTGATGAAAACATATAACCTAATATGAGGTAGAGGTGCTAGTACTATAGGAGGGTAGACATTTGTTTCACTTGGAACTAAAAACCTCTTGATTTTGATGATGATAGATCTTAAGTTATCCACTAATGATGACTTATTTCATTTTGATGATGTATTTGATACATTTATTTCTTGTTGATGTAAATAATATAGAATTTTAAACTATTTCATGTATTTGCTACATACACACACATGTTTTGATGATATAAGTTTGATAAATTTGTTTCACTTTTATGTCTATATTTAGAATTTTTCATTGTTTTATGTATCTATTATATATATTTATGTATCAATGTATTTTCTTTTAGAAATTTGACTATTTTACAGTTGATATTTTATTTAAAAGTACTTCAAACCCCAAGTATAGCTAACTCTAACTTTTAGACATTTTTTCTTAAATTTTTTCCATTTTAACCCCCATTACCTTGTACTCAAGTTCTCTCAAATATTCTATGTGAATTTTTGAAAGGTAGACTACTAAATTTTTGTCAATTTTTAGGTTTAAAAAATACTTTGATGCACATCAAGCTTCAAAAATCTATATGAATGAATTTTAGAATGGTTTCTATATGATCCGCAAGTGCTACACTGAGTGTGATCATATTCTTTTCTTGATTCCAATATTTTGAATTTAAATTCAAATGACTATTCTCTTGTGGTTGACCAAGTATTGAATGATGGCATACAATTATAATTGAATGCATTTATATACATAAGGATAACACCAAATCATTCAAATTTGTGCAAAATTGATCTAAGATAAAAGTGGAAGATGGGTCCAATCATCTAAATATCTAATTTTAATTTAGCAATTAAAACGATCAAGATCATGACCATGAGGACAACCTTGCATCCATAGGTACAGCTTGGGCTAGACAACTGGGTTGGATTTGTGTCTAATTAACAATAAAACTAGACAAGCAAGCGGTTGGATTAGGATTGTGTGCATGTAAGCATATGTATAAGTGATATGAGTAGGGCTAGGTGTTGGACTAGGTACGAGAATCAAAATGTGTGATATATATCTATTTAAAAATATTGCCCCAAATTAAGTACAAATCTAAATGGATAATGCATTGAGGATGTGTTGTTCACCAATACAATACTATGATCCTTATGCTAACAAGAATGATGCCATACCTTCCTACCAATAAAAGAGTATTGAGAGAGTATTGAAGATGATCTCATTGGAGTGTCTAGAGAAAGCTTGATGATCAAGGCCCCTCTTTGCTAGGACTAGTTTATCTGCTCAGTTGAACTAGTTTAACCGCTTAATTTTGTATGAGCTTGAACATTATTATTATGTTTGTCATCTTTAGTTCAGATTCTATCTCATTTAAACATTGAGAATATGTTCTAAAGATATTGCCTCCAATAAATACTTGAAAAACAATCATTAATATAAGAAATTACAAATTGTAGCTTAAAACAGTCCGTTAACATAAAAACCAAAATTGTGCCTTACCTTTCCAATCAGCATTCCAATAAAAATACGTCAATACCTCCACACAAACACATCAATATACCTGTGAATATAGAATGTCGTCTCCCATTGTAAATTAAATAAAACATAGAGACTCAAAGCCCACAGATTAAAGGACATTTTTATTATTCTTATGTTTGCTATACTTTATTGGTTCGTCGTGCCATTTAATATTCCAAGGAATCCAAGTTAATTCAGAAGCTTTATAAGCTATAAATTGAAATTTTAAGGAGTTGCAGACAC
This sequence comes from Sequoia sempervirens, assembly GCA_007258455.2. NCBI lineage: Eukaryota > Viridiplantae > Streptophyta > Pinopsida > Cupressales > Cupressaceae > Sequoia > Sequoia sempervirens. The sequence goes on from VDFB02103168.1 coordinate 11,899, forward strand.
AAAAATATCATTTAAATATTAAACACAGTGCACACAGAAATTCATAACTAACTGACAGGGATTTGACACCACCAAGACTTTGATAGTTTATTGGGTTGTCAATGGTGGAAAACAATGGCAGTGTCAGGTTGTTTTGTTTGGTAGTACAACTTGCCCATACTATCACCTACAAAACACTATTTGGCTTGTGAACTCAGTTTAATTGTGAAGTACTGGAGAAATCAATCTGTTCATACATCACTCAACGCTTGCGACATAAGATTTAATGATTCTTTCTTCATTTTCTTCAAGGGACTTCATTTTCTGTTTCTAGCAAACAGATTTTGCAGGAAATTTTTAGTACACTTAACTCATAAGATCTGACTCTGAGATTACTGTGTTTGCTAGCAAGTTGAAGATAGATTCCGCATTGAATTGCTTTGTTGTACGGTTACCTTTCTATTCATCTGCTTTCTTCTTTTTTATGAAGACTAAGATCCCTTATATTAAGGTTTTAAATTTGGATTAGTATTCATTATAAACCCTCTTCTTTTCAAGTTGAAAGAAATCTTCAAAAGGCACATTGTGAACTGCACTTGAGCTGAAGTAGTACTGGGATGGGTGACCTCCCATAAAGACCCAGTGCTTCACCTCTCTGAACATCACCTTAGATGCAATGAGTGCTAAGTGGACCATTTATTATTATGAGAGATAGGTTCTTGTGCACCACTACTCATGAAACATGGGTCAATGAGTTTGACTCGGAAACTACACCTGATAGCAATATCACGATTTGATACGCAGTGGAAAATACCTCCTACTTGCCAACCAATCTTTATATGGCAAGAACTCAACAAATGCTTACTAGTTGAGAGGCTACATATAGTGTGAGATTTGAGCCTCAAACAAGTCTCACACTTGCAAACAACTATTGAGTTGTAGGAAAACAAGTTTCACCTACCGTTAAATGGTAAATCAGTTGTCATTTACTGGAAAAAGCTTCAAAATGTAAGGAAAAAGCCTCCAAAATCACTTATCATGTAAAAGCCAGATAAATATTGATTTTCCAACTGGACGGGAACATTCTATTTCCATTTGCAATGATTTTTGCCAATTTGATGAAAACTTTCCTTTTTCATTTGCATTGCTTTATGTTTTAAATTTACATGCAAATATTTCAAAATAAGATAATACCCAATTTTTTAAAGAAAAAAAACTAGATTTGTCTGAGTGAAAAAATCTAGATTTGTCTATGCACAAGCACATACTTTGTAACATATTAGCATAGATATAATTTTCCATTGTCATAATCTTTGAACCTCCTTTAGGTGTAAGTGCTAATTATATAGTTCTTCTATGTAGAAAATTCATTTGTTATTCTATTAGTTTTGTTCTATTATTCATTCTAAGGATACTAGATCAAGATTTTGTTCTTGTTAGGATATTCAAATGGGTTCATAGTTATTATGTTATATCTTAGCACATTGTAGTGTGGCAATGGCGAGAGTACAAATAACAAAATGAACATGTTGGTAATCTCAACATTCAAATTAATTTTGTTTAAAAGTTGAGAAAGTAAAATTTGAATAATGAAATTGTAAAAGACTAGAAGGGCTTAGCTTTTTTATCAATTTATTATAATTAATAAAGAAGATTTTATTGTATATTTTATTTGACATTCTGAATCAAGATTTTAAAATTGGATTTTTATTAATTAGATTGTGATGAACTTGTGCTATGAATCTACTCTACACTAGACTTTGCTCAAAGTGGGTTCATGGATTTGAGGGCCCATAAGGAGGGCTTAAATGACCACTTTTTCCTTCAAAACAAAAAAATATGACTCAAAGTTTCCTTCACTCAAAATTTGAAGATGCTTTATGAAACAAAATGTAGCCTTTTGAAACTAGTTTCTAAACAACTAATTTTTTTAATGGTGAAGTTTATGTAGGCCAAAGAGTTGCATCTTTGAGATCTTCTATTTTTTAGAGAAAACATCTTCTTATAATTGTTAATTATTTTTCAAATTGAAGATTGCATAGTTTATCACCTTTTTTTTTCAATAATTTTTTTTATGAATACTGTTTTAATCAATTAATCAATTATCATAGTGGGTAGAAACTACATAGTAGAGCACTATGTGTGAATCTCATAACAACTGCATAATTTTTTTTTTTTAATTTATAAAGAATGAAGCATAATTTGTCACTATATATTTTAAAATTTGAATAAATGGATCACAAACCATGTTCAATAGACATTACATCTATTTGTAGTATATGAACACATTCATAAACTTAAATAAAAGATTAAAACCTTAATTTTAATATATTATTAGCAATTATATATTTAGAAAGACAAGGACTAGTTCAACATTGCAATGTTGTTTCTACAAAATCGTGTATTTAAATGTGTAATATTTATCAAGGTAGAAGGTTAACATGTTTATTATTTATTCAAAACATAAATTTTGTAATTATCTTTATAGGTTTATTACATAGGATTGAAATCTAAGTCAATTTGAAGGCAAAGATGTGCATCTGAGACATAATATGATCACATTAGCTTTAAAAATCCCAATAATTATTTAACTACATATTTGTTTAGATTCTTAGCCCCATATCTTTATTTTTTAGCATTCTACACATTTTTTTCAAATTACTAGTGTATGTTTTATTACTTTGTGGGGTCTCTCATCATCCATTGATCATTTAATAATATAGTGCCCCAAGATTTTATATTAGACATTAATGATAAAAAAATTTAAAAAATCATTATAATCTAATTGTAACACAATCATGTCACAATGCGCACTCACACACAAGAGTTGTTGCAAAATAACACAACACTCGTAAGTATTATCAATACATTGTAAGAAAGCAAGGTGTACAAAATATGATTCATGTACTACACTTAAGGGGAAGACTATGCAAATAACCTTAAAACTGATCTAACTTATTATAATATGCAAATAAACACAGAAAATTGAAATAATCATGAAACCATAACATAGAAATTTATGTGAGAAAATCCTCTTAAGAGAAAAATGCCACACTCTAAAACCTACACAATGTATTATGAATCTAATGGATGATTACAACACACTAGCAATGCAAGTCTTTAGAGGAGAATAATATCAGAAATCTAATGCTTGTGAGATAAGATTTAGTTCTTCTTTCTTTATTTTTTGTAGGGGACTTCAATTTATATTTCTAGCAAACCAATTTTGTATTAGTATGTTTAGCTCATAATATTTTGGAAAAACTAAGAGTTTACTATGTTTTCTTGCAAGTTAAAGATAGATTTTATATTGAATTTATTTATTGTACCGTTGCCTTTCTATTCATCTACTTCCTTTTTTGATTTGGATTAATATTCATTATAAAACTTCCTCTTTTCAATAAAGTCCAAATGAAATGAGCTAAACCCTCAAATAAGCAAAATATGAATTAACAAGCAACCTCTCTCTTGCAAGCACTCAACAAGTACTTATTACATAACTCTTCTATGTATGAAATTCATTTGTTATGGTATTAGTTTGGTTCCACTATTCATTCTAAGAATACTATCAAGATTTTGTTCTTGGTATGACATACAAATGGGTTCTTGGTTATTATGTTATATCCTACCAAATAGTCACCAACTTGATATTCTAGATTTTGTTCTATCGTAATAAAAATATATAAGATGTTAATGCCAACATTCAAATTAATTTTGTTTAAAAGTTGAAAAAGTAAAATTTGAATAATAAAATTGTGATAAGTTGGAAGAGCTTATCTTTTTTACCAATTTATTGTAATAATAAAAAAAAAATATTGGGAAAGCATGGAGCGCTCATCGTGACCTAACGGTCATATTCTTAACAATGACAGGGTCTTCCATGGCAGGAATCCCCATGTCCCCCAAGGTTATGGTTTGCGATCTGCACAACAGCATGGACCCGGTCATAATCCACATTGGTATCATGCACAACATGATTCGAATGTTGTCAGGCATAGGTTCATAAAACCTAATTAAGCAGTCGATTTTGGATATTTGTGATGATGATAGAGATAATAACATGCAAACAACAGGTCAATATTTTGCTAGGAATCTATTTTATGAACCTAAATCTGAGTATTGGGATTGTTTCTATAGGGCTTCGAAAGTGGATCTCAAATCCTCAAAGCAAAGTAAAAATTTCCATGGTGCTCCCTTCAATCCAAATACAACAGGGACCAATGACAAATTTAAAGATTAAAAAAGTACAAAAGAAGAAGTAAAAAGTGCAGTTCAGGTGGGAAAAGACAAGCATAGAAATGTACAAAGTGGAAAGGGGGAAGCTCAAAAAGTTGGGGCTAGGTCACAACAGAATCCCAAATCCTCATTGCGTGTTAATAAAAATGGACAAGCAAAAGGGTTTTATCCGAATAAGGGGGTTTGAAGAGAATCTGATCATATTAAGGAAGGTATACAAAGTGGTAATGTGCATATCAAAAACCTTATTCAAGGTAAAAAATAGATGAAAAACAAGGTTTACAAGATAAGGGTTTTCAAGGAAAACCATCATATCGCCAGAGGCAGAGAAGAACAAAAAGATCCTCAAAAAATCTTCAAAAAATAGAAGGAAAAACACAACTAATAATAAGAAGGCAGTTTTATAATGGAGGAAAAATTAGGCTTCCAATGGAGATAAATCAAGCCTGGGAGGAAAAAAAGAGAAGGAAGCTTTTGATAAAATACTAAAAGACTCTTGATAGTTGCCTAAGCAATATGTGGAGATTGCATTTCCTGATAATCTCCTGGAGCCCCATATCCAAGATCTTCGCCATAGGGCTTTGATTGGTAAGTTCTGGCAACTCTCGTTGGATTTAAATTCTTTGCAAGACCTCTTCTTTTCTAAATGAGAAGGGATGAGCAAAGTCTTCTATCTTGACAAAGACAGGGGTGTCTTTGTGGTGTTTTTTTCTAAAAAATCATATAGAGATGTTGTTTCTTAGAGTAAAATATTGGGTGTTTCAGGGCTCTGGTTTATTTTTACAACCATGGTATCCAAATTTTAAGCCACAAGATTTAGTAATTAATTTTATCCCTGCATGGATTTAGTTGAAATATTTAGCATTGGAATATAGGGAGTTGAAACTTATAGAAATAATGGCAAACTAGATTGGAATTTTTTCTTTTTCATGATAAGATTTTTTTCAAAAACCCTTCAAAGCCAACAAAGTTTTGTGTTCTATTAGATGCAAAAAAGGAATTTCCATCTCAAATTCACCTAGTTTCGAAATATGGGAAATGGGTACATAATGTAGTTGTTAAGAATGCAAACAATTTTTGTGGTAAATGTTATGATTTGGGGCATTCTACTTGAGACTGCCATGAAACTAAGGGTTTCCCAATGGTTTCTGAAGTAAGGAAGAATTTTGAGGCTTTAGACCTTCAAATAGTGCCCTATAAACAAGTGGTTGAATTTGGTGAAGGGCATGTGGTCTCATTATCCCAGTCTACTTCATTGGACAATGTTGTTTAGAAAGGTGACTTTTGTCATATAAATAGAAGGGCTAAGTCCTCTGCTATTATGCTATGTCAAGAAAAGAGTCACACAAGGAAGGTAAAAAGGAATTTTTTCCTGGTCACGCTTGTTTCAAACTCACTCCATTTATATGTTCCATCTATATTAGATGTTTCCTTCAAACAAGTAGATGACTTATCAAGGAAATTGATGTTCATGGGGGGAGAATTTTGTTGATAAGTTGCAATTTTTTTTGCATTTAACTCTCATGAGGAAGCTATTCAGGGTACACACTTGGAAATGATTTCAAACTCATAATGGTAGGGGTCTATGAAATCACAGGAGTTGGAAGATTTTGTTGATAAAGTGATTTTTTTTTGTTGTTTCTGAATTAATAGAAGAGATTGGAGATGAAATTATGAATGAAAATGTTAATACTATTCAACCTACTTTGTTGAAAGTCCACTAGTCCATGATAATGGGGGGTGAATTAGGGGTTTTTGAAGTAGGAAATGTTGGAGAAGCAGAAGGGCCATTGTCTATTGAAATAGTGCCACAAGTAGTTGATTCTACGAAGCTTGATAATTTTGAGGAACGGGCAGGTATTGTTGTTGACAACAAATTTGGTATGAAGTTTGAGATGGTAGGAAATAGATGCTTGGTAGCTTTGATTATTTGTAAACCATGCCAATTTCACAAACTACGAGCTCCTAGCTATCGCCTTTGAAGCCACTAGGTAAAAGAGGAAGGAATTCATATGTTACAAAGATGAAAGAAGAAATAAAAGCAGGGAAGCAAGCTAATTTGGATAGTAATTTGGTGTGTTCAACTAACAAACATCCAAGGAGAGCATGTTGCTCTCCTCAGTACCAATGAAAATCATATCTTGGAATGTCAAGGGCATTAATGCTCGTAACAAGAAAGCTCAGATCAAGCAACGACTTGATGCTTGTGGAGTTCATGTGGTATTATTATGTACAAGAAACTAAAACTTTTGTAGTAGTGTATGAGGCATCGGTAGGAAAATGGAAGAAATGGAAGTTAGTTCATTCTCCTGCACAAGGTGGCTTAGGGGGGTATAATCACATTGTGAGATCCAAAGGAAATTGTGTTAGAATTAGTTTCTAATGAGAAGAACTGGCAGCTCATGAAAGTTACACATTTTGACTTGCATTTTGACTTATTTAATGTCTATGCACCAACAACTACAATGGACAAATGAATTCTTTGGGAAATGATTTCACAAGTAATGAATGGAATTAAGGACAAAAAGGTGATTGTAGTGGGTGATTTTAATGCTATATCTAATTTGCAAGAGAAAAAGGGAGGCATATTTCCACCATCATAGTAAAGGAGGATTTTGCATCCTTTATAAAATATAATGCTTTCATTGGTATTGTACCAGATAATAGAAAGTTCACATGGACTAACAAAAGGAAAGATTTTTTCCAAATTGTTGAAAGGCTTGACAAGTTTTTGACTACACCTAGTTGGTTTGTAGGTAGAAAGGTTTTTTCATAACAAATCTTGTCATTTGATGCATCTGATCATTATGTGATATCTTTGGAGATAGAAGCTAACAATTCAATATCTAAGATCATAACTTCCTTTAAGTTTCATAAATGTGGTTTAGACATCCATATTTTTTAAGTTTATTGCAACAATGGTGGATTAGTGCCCCTTTTGTGGAAGGTTCTAGAATCCTGATATTATTTAAGAAGACATGTCATGTCAAATCATAGATTAATTATTGGAATATTCATGCATTTAAGAATATCTTTAATTAGAATGAATTAGTATTTAAGCAGTTTTCATAGATAAATAAAAAGATTATAGAACAAGGGTTAGATTGTAAGGAAAATCAAATGCGGAAACAGTTCTCCTAACGTCAATACCTCAGGAAAGAATGTAGATATACTTTTAATTTTTCCAATTACAGTTCAACTAAGATGCACTAAGAAGTAAATAACAGAAACAAAGTATTTGACAATCACACATGAACACTAGATATACGTGGGAAAACCCTTACAGGAGAAAAAACACACCACACCAAGAGAAATCACTTTGTATTACAGTAACAGAGATTACATACAAATGTCAGACTTATCTTTCTGGTGTCATTATACAACATCATTCACCATGAACATTCTTGTATAGGAACCTTCGAGTTACACTCCACATAATAGAATGTTGGAAATATGTGCCTCAAATAATACAGGCTGAAACCTCCATTAGAGCTAAGTCGGTGTGACATCTTCATTGTCTGGCCGACTAGCAGCTTGATTCATTCTGTTCTGAATAGGTCACTGTGACCTTGCAAATTTCTTGCCGAAAGGTTACACTATGGAGTCTATCGCTGTGACATAGTGTATTCGTTATGACCTCATAGCGCTCAGGAGACCTCTGGCCGATAGGCCATTCAATCATATTTCAGGGAGACTCTTGGTGACCATGATCTTTGGTGTAACACGGCAGCTCGGTGAAGCGTCTTAGCAAAAGCTAATGTATCACCGATAGGAATACTGCTGGTGTCTTTTCCGTAACATATGGCTCAGTGAGAAGTCCCAGTGAACGGAGAAAGTCACGCTGACAGGGAAACATCCAAATGTTCTTTGGTGTAACTCAAAGCGATTGGAGAAACCTCTTAGCGATGGTGAATGTCTTGCCGATAGTTGATGGCTATCGGGGTAACTCTTGGTCCCGGGAAGACGTCTTAGCGAATGTTGAAGGTCTCATTGACAGGAACATCTTGTGGGATCTTCGGTATAACTCTTGGCGACAGATGAAGCTTTTAGGGTAAGTCATAGAGCTCAGTGAGAAGTCTTAGCGAGAGCTACATGTCTCACCGACACTGTTCTATGTTGGAGTCTTCAGGGTAACATATGGAGATCAATATGTTCTCTCAATGAAGGGCAATGTCTTGGTGATGGGTGAACACTTTGGGGTAACCTTTATGTCTCGTAGAAACCTCTTGGCAATATCGGTATGTCTTGCCGACTATCTTTTGGAGATTGATATGACTTGTGTCTTCGGTATACCTTTGGTGACTCGCTATGATCTTCTGGCGAATGCGATAGGTATGGGCGACTGCTCGGTGACTCGGTGTAACTCATGAAGCTCAATAGAATGTCTTAGTGATAACAGAGTCTCTTGGTGACATCGATATGAAGTCAATGTGGCATTGGCGAGAAAACTGTTAGTTCTCACCGAGATATAAGTACATTGCAAATTATGTTGACCGAGTAAGACTATCTGATGTGGCATCTCATGGATGAATAGGAGGAGTCGAATGGGAATAGTTGGAAGACAGTTAGTTGCGACGGTTCTGTGAGGAAGTTCTATAGATAGAGTTCAACATGGATATACTTTGTGATTGCAGTTTGTAATCGGTTGGTTGAATCGACAGGTTGTCGAGTGATTGTATCAGTGGATGAATTCTATGGACTGTAACGTGAAGATTCCTGTACAAGAATGTTAATGGTGAATGCTGTTGTATAATGACACCAGAAAGATAAGTCTAGAATTTGTATGTAATTTCATTACTGTAATACAAAGTGATTTCTCTTGGTGTGGTGGGTTTTTCTCCCGTAAGGGTTTTCCCACATATATCTGGTGTTCATGTGTGATTGT
>VDFB02103169.1:0-41003 GCA_007258455.2 Sequoia sempervirens
CAAGCCACTTGGTGGAAAGATGTATCCCTAAACAATTATTCTATGAAAAAAGATGAATTTACTCATAACTAGGATGAATATCAAGAAGAAGTTCAAAAGGAACCAATTTAAAGGATGCCATCTCCCAAGAATGGAAGTCAAAGTATTTTAAATTTTGGTTTTCAATCTCTACCTATAGCTAGTGATGAATTTCCTCCCTTTGGGAGTGGATGCATCAATGCTCTAGACTAGAAGGATTCCAAGCTTAAAGAAGAGGTGATTGCACATATTGAGGATTATGAAGTTACATCTCTTTTGGATGAAAATACATATACCTTAGCAACTAATGATGTGGATTTGAAGGTTGGGGTTGTCAATGAAAATTGGAAATTTGTGGAAAGGAGAAAAAGAAGGATTTGGAAAACCTTGATGTAGTTTCTTCACTCCCACACCAGTAGACATTTGTTGAAAAATAGATATTTTGTGGTATTTTTTACGATCCTTTATTTGATTCCTATATTTAGTATTGTGCTTTTTGTTGTAGATGCAGACATCTCATCCTTTGTAGTATTTTTTGGCACTTCTCATCCAGTTGATATTTGGATCTTTGTAATCCTTATTTTATTATTTAATTTATGGGTTACAACTCCCTAATACCAATTTCACTAATAAAAAATATTGTAATAAAATATTCTGTATAAATAAACAAAAAATAAATAAAAGTGACTTGAATATACTAATTTCACCATTATAATTTTAAAATATCAAATCAAATTATTAATGATAATTTTATATACATATATTTAAGAATAATAAATAAATATGCTAAGAGGTTTCTATAATGGAAACATAATGAGGTCATGGGTGCATGAAAGGAAATCCACTTTATTTGAAAAGATAAGAATGTGATGTTATCTTTTTTATTCTTTTTTTTTTTTTTACTATCTTCAATAAAAGTTGCATGTATATGCAATGTACAAGACCACAATTTAGTTTCAAATACAACTCTCTATTGTTTAAACAACGAATTCAGTGGAGCACTACCATTATAAGTGATATCACAACTTATATTGGAAAAGGTCATCGAAGTTCTTGTCATTGTATCCATTTATGGAATGGAAGAAGCTTAAATTTAATTCAAAGCCCTACCCTCTGCAAATCTCAAATTATGGTTGACAAGCCCAAAGAAGGAAAAATAGGAAAGAATCTAGTTTACCATGATTCTCAACAATGGGAAGTGTTGCAAAAATTTGAGTTGCTAAGATATCCTTTGTTATCATTATTTGAATCCCATTTTCTTGTAATCTAGCTTTTTTTTTTCGTTTTTTATCCAATTTCTGAATTCCAACTTCTTTGTGAGAAAATTTACAGTTGAAATGGCTCATTTTCAGATCAATCATCAAAACTTCAAAGCATATAAACTTGCAATTAATTTTATGCTTAAATACAAATTGTTGATGTTTCAAGCTTGGGTCATTTGATATATAGTTCTCCTATTAAGAAATTTTGAGTGTCTTTTATTTGGTACACAAAATAATTTAACTAGAATTACAAACTTAAATGAATTTCAGCTATATTCTAAGCAAAAAATCATAAATTCTTCAAGATTCATAAAGCATTTTTAATAATTTTATGTGATTATTATTTTTTTAAATTCTTCAACAAAAATTTATCATTCAATTTGAGTTGGGTTAGGGATAAGGTTCAATCATGCATTAGGTTAAGCTAAGTATTCAATTACAATTAGATTTGAATTAGGTTTCAATTAGATATGGCTTAAATTAGGTTTATTACGCCGAGAGGCATATTACAATGGCATCCATCAAAAAACAAAATTCAATGTAAGGAAAAACTCTTTAGTTTGAATTTGAGATTCAAATGACATGCAACTAGCATAACTACATTCATTGTATGTAGATGTTTTTTCAAGCATATAATTATAAAGATTTTTTTATATATATAATATATATATTTATACATTATTTTTATTTTGAATGTTAAAAAGATAAATTAAAGTAAAATAAAAATAATTACGCTGAGATTTAAAGTAAAAGAAAAATAATTATGCTGAGGGTTATGAGGCATAATGTTGTTTTTTTAGATTTTAAAATCAATTTAATTAAAAAAAATTAAAACTAAATACTTAGTGTCATTTAATAATTTTTTATATGTTTTATAATTATAACAAATTTCAGTGTATTTATTTATAAGTATTTTTTTAATTTTTCAATAGTGGTTTTAAAAAAAAAAAAAAATCAATAGTTTTTAATTTTTTTGCTTTGTTTTACTCTATTAAAATAAATTAAAACTAGATAGTTAGTGTCATGTAATAAATTTTTAAGTTTTTAGAGTGAAAATTTATTTATAGTAGTAACACATATATTTTTTATAATTCTAAGAAATTTCAATGTATTGATTTGTAATTTTTTTTGTTTATTTTTCAATAGTGTATTTATTTTATTTTTATTTATTTTTCAATAGTTTTTAGTTTTTTTTGCTTTGTTTTTAAAGCAATTTTAAATCTATTTTATTCACAACTTTCTTTAGATGTTCTTATCTTTGAATTCATGAAGACCTCTATTAAAAGAGGCTATTGAATCATAATCATTTCAAAACTTCATGGTTGCAGGTTTGGCTTTATTCTCCTAGATTTCTCACAGGTTTGGCTTTACACTTTTTGGATTCACTTGAGTTTAGCTGTCACAAATTTGGCTTTAGTCCTCTTGAAACCAATTGCATTATTATAATCTATTGTTGTAGTTAAACAAAACAAAGATTCAAGAAATTAGGCATTATAGCAAGAATTAATACTATCAACAATATTATTTGCTAGGTATTTTCTCGACCATCTACTCTTGATGTTCACTCTTCATTGGGTCAATTGTTTACGACATATATGGATTGTTGTAGAATCAAAACTAGGGTTTGGTTACCTTATCTTGTATCTTTGTGAAGAAAATACATAAATTTAATATTTGAAGAAATTAGACATATGTATTGAAAATCAAATTATAATTAAAATCAGTCAATTCAAATTTCATGGGGAACTCATAAGACAACTAAGCATCTTTGAGTTTAACCTCTAATGTGCTATTGAGTCTTTCAGCCTGTTTTATTTTGCTCGTATATTATTTGATTGATTGAAACGGTGATAACATATGGAAAGTTTACTGTTGTTTTGAATAAATTGATGAAAATAGGCACCTCGAGAAAAGATAACTCTCAACGTATTTTATATATATTAATATTTAATATATGTATGCTAGTTTAAGTTTCAATTAGAATAAAATAATCTAGACATCTCATAATGATATATCTCTTGACTATATTACATAATTTATAAAAAAAACAGATAATACTAGTTATGAAAAAAATGGTTAATAATTAAAATATTTTTTATAAATAAATTTAAAATAATCTCTAAAAATCCACTAAATAATAAAGAAGAGTGAAAGTGGTGGTCAATGTCCACACGTTATATGTGTTTCCCGAAATTTTAGCTTTACAGTGTTTCTTGCCACGACTTTCACACCAAGGAATTCTCACAAATATCATGACTTTAGTTTGTTTCTCAAGAAAAATTGTCCTGTAATGAAATTGTTTATGGAATTAAGAGAAAACGTGTGTTTGAACAGGTAAATAAAGTTGCTTTATAAAAGCGAGTTAGATTGAAGCTTCTGTCTTTTAATGTAAGAACACTTATACAGTCAAATTTAGAAATTGTTTCCCACTCTTTAACTTTACAGTTTTTCTAGGCACCTTCACAGATTTGAGGACTTTAGCTTCCTTCTACTTCTCATATCGATGAGAAATCTTGTCCTGTAATAAAAATTTGTTGAACCTGAGAACAAGGTTGCTTTATAAAAGCAGGCTTGGTGCGCTAGACACAACAAACTTAAATGGTTTTATGACCTAAAATTGGGTCGTTCAACATAAGTGCATCTATGTTGTTTCACATTATACACACTGAGCCTCTAAAGAAGGTTGCGCCTTCTCTATAAAAGCAGAGTTGTGGCGGCGAAGGCAACAGTGATAACGATGTTTATAGTTTCACATTCTAAAGATAACCTTGGGACGGTCATCTTGACCTGAGATTAATTTTAACGAGATACAAAGCTCTGAATATTTCTTTGATTTAGTTCAAAGATTATAATGCATGAATAAATATATATTCGTTTACCATCGTATCAAGCATAATTCTGATAAACTCTTGCCAACTGTACATCGAGGTAAATACAGGGTATTTTGCCAGGACCATGGAAAAAAAGGATTTTATTAAAATATTGAAATTCAGCTAAAAGTTTAAGAGATCACGCATTTGACTACTCGTTGTTTACAAGGACATACCTTTAAATATTGAAGCAGAAAGGATTACATAACTCAAAGCCCTATAGAGAAGAAGATAGTATATCAAAAGAGCATGACTCTAAAAACTCATTGTTTTACATGTAAAAGGAATATCATCATAATGTGCAACAATGTCATTAAATGTACTTGCATCACATGGTGAATCCTTCATATGATTAGGAGGTGTATATAAATATGTGGTGTTGTAAGTATGAAATCAAAAGGTGTTAGGGTTGAGATTGGTCAACCATTATTAGATGTATTGGATTTATGTTTCAACTTTAGGTAAAGTTTAGATCTTATTTTATTTTGATATTTTACCTACAAATATTGGATTTGTACTATTAGTATTTTAAAAACCTTTGAAGGATTCCATATCACTTAGGAACATATTTTCATAGTTCAACCCCCTTAAAATGATTAGCTTTATGATCATGTCAATAATATAAATAAATAAATAAAGATTAGCTATATAAATGCTTCTATGATGATTATGCAAATCTAAGCTCATTTTAGATAGTCAAATGTAAGTGTTCCTAGAAAGCTCCTTTTTAAATGTGAATAATATTTCCTTGATACTTGATGATGATAAATTAATGCAATTGAATTTTGTTCCTTATAAGGACATAGCAATAAACCTTGTAAATATGTGTTTAATATTTATTACTTCTAATTTTAAAGTATAAATTATATTTTTATCATTATGTAAATCAATGATAAATTATAATTATTATTCAAGAAAATTTCATACTAGAATAGATATTTAGTAATATATATAAAATACATTCATAGATATCCTTCTCAAGGCATCTATTACACTTATATGAGAAATTGGTTAAAAAAATAAGTGTCTTGAAAAGGATAGTTCTCTCTCTCTCTCTCTCTCTCTCTCTCTATATATATATATATATATATATATATATACTCCAATTTTCCACCCTTCATACATATATATATGAAAGGTGGAAAATTGGAGTATATCCCACCTTTAGGGGTTTTGGACCTAGAAGGGCAAGTTTCACTAACTTTCACTCAAGAAAAAACTTTTCAGATCTCAATGCAAAAGGGAAAGAGATCTTGCAAGAGGGTTGTCCTAGGGGCTAATTATGATCTAATGATGGGTTCAACACCAAGTCTAAACTTGGAAAAGACAATGAAATGCAAGATGTAATGCAAAGCCCTCATTGAATGTAAACTAGCACTAAAGACCTAGAAAAGTGAATGAAACAACACAAAAAACTATAAAACAAAATGTGTACACCTAGGAATCCTGAGAAGATAGAATGGAGGTCTAGAAAACTAAAAAATATGCTTTTACTATTAATTAGGACTCATTTTCCAAGCTGAGTGAATCAGTCAAGTTTATGGAAAACTATGTAGGAACAAGTTCAGACAAAAGAGTATCTAAATCTGCAAAATCCTAAAAAATTGGCTGGAACTGAGACTCATTCATCAGAAGTGGCGAATCAATCCAGTTGAGCTTTTCTACAACTTCAAAAGATGATTTCACTCTTCTTCATCTGCTCTATCATTCCTGATTGGTTTCCATATATGAATCTCCAATGTTCTCCAAGTCTTGATGACAACTTTGACAACTTGAATGATTTGCAACTTTTCTACAATCTTGCTCCTTATGAAATATACAACCTAAACCTACAAATAATGCATAAAGGAGAGGGAGAAATGGTGTTGGGTTAGTGGATAGAGGTTTTCCTTGGTCAAACCCCATTTTGGAAATCAATCCTTAAAATGAAATAAAATATGAATAGAGAATGATGAATGAACAAAAGACAATGTTGCAACTCACCAAACCCTAGCAATAAGGTGCTCCAAATATGCATGAGATGGCTACAATGGATGTGTTTCTTGACTCTTGCTTGATTTAAGTTGATCTTGAATGAAACACTTGCTTGAATCATAAAACCCTACATCACAATTGTTAGCACAGTAACAAACATGATGGATGAAATCTTTGACATGGTGATTGATGCTTGCAGAATGCTCTAATTTTTTTGATAATATTCCCTTGAATGCTCTTGAATGCTCTTGTGAACTCTCTTGAATGCTAGGTGTGAACTCTCCCAAATGATAAGTTTGAATATGAGTGAAATGACCTTGTATTTATACTCAATTATGCAATAATTCTTGAAATTTCAACACTACAAGCTGAGATCAGATCTAGGAGAATAAAATCCTACCAGAAATTTGAAATAAATTTGTTTTTGGGCCATGCGGGACTCATTTTCCCAAGGTGGTGAATGAGTCCCATCATGCATAATGTATGGGACCCAAAACCAAAAGTGCTTAGAAATGTGTGAAAACTAGCTTGGGGCCAAAAGATCCAAGTGGGACCCATTCGCGCAAGGTGGAAAATGAGTCCCAGATCACTAAATTTGGGCCACACAAGACATAAACACCTGGATTATGTTTTGCTAATGATTGGTGTTAGGATTATCCTAAAAAAGATGCAATATAACTGAGTCTTGTGGATGCAAAATAAGGCCAATTAAAGCATAAGAAATCTCAATTATTAATGAAAAGCTTAGAAGAATGTGAAAGTGTGTTACAACACTTTACAATACTTCAAATAAGGTAGTATTATGGTTGATTTTGATTAAAAATAGTTTTATTAGGTTTAGTTACTTGATAAAACCCTTGAAAAGTGTGAAAATGAGTTACAATACTTTACAACACTTTAGCAAGGTACCATTAAAATCCATTAGTTTGCAAGGGTCTAAGTCCTAGTGTGAATGTGTCAACCACATTACAACACTAAGTCAAGGCAACATTAGGCTCAAATTCACAAGGAGGGCCCAAACAAGTGTGAAAATAGCCCCGATGACATTTTTCGACACTACTATATATATATTAGTAGCATTTGTGAAATGAAACATGTAAGACATTAAATTAATTAAGGTTAGGGTTTGATTTAGGGTAAGGGTCAGGGTTCAGGTTGGGGTTAGATATAAAATTAGGGTTAGGGTTGGGGTTAAAATTAGAGTTAGGGTTGGGGATAGGGTTCAAGTTAGGTTTAGGGGTAGGGTTAAGGTTACATTTAGGGTTAGGGTTATTATTAGTGATTGAATTAGGATTAGGGTTATGGCTATAATTTAGGGTTAAGGTTATGGTTACAATTAGGGTTAGATTTATGGTTAAGGTTATGATTACAATTACAAATAGAATTATGGTTATGTTTGGGGTTAACATTTGGGGTTAGGGTTAGGGTTACAACTTGAGATTGAATTAGGGTTAAAGTTAGGGTTAGAACTACAATTATGGTTAAGTTTAGGGTTAGATTAAAATTTAGGATTAAGTTTTGGGTTATGGTTAGAAATAGAATTTGGTTAGGGTTAATATTAGATATTTAATTATGGTTATGTTTAAGGTTTGGATTATGGTTAAGGTTATGGTTAGGGTTAGGGTTAGGATTATGATTAGGTTTGAGGTTAGGGTTAATTCATAATCCTAATTCTAACACTAACCATAGTTATAATGGAAACCTTAATTTTAATTATAATGTTAATTAAACCAAAACCCTAACCCTTACCCTAATTGAACCATAAACTCAATTAAAATTTAATTTTAACCCTAACTTAACATTAATCTTGGTCGTAATTTAACCCTATTCCTAACTCTAGCCAAAATACAAACCTAACCTTGACTCTAACTCCAAACTTTATCCTAGAACCATAGCTTGTGCTCCAAGCTTTATCCTAGAACATAACTCTAATCCTAATTTAATCTTAACCCTAACCCTAATTGAACCCTAAAACTAATAATAACACTAACCTCAATCCCAACCCTAGCCCTAACCTTAACCTTGAACCAAAAATTTATTGTATAACCCTAGCCCTAATTAAACCATAACCCTAACTTAGCCTTAACTTTATCCCTAATTGAACCCCAATTTTAATTACAACCCTAATTTCAATTGTAATCATAACCATAATTCTAAGCTTAATTATAATTCTAATTCTAAACCTAATTATAATTATAACTCTAACTCTAGTTATAACTCTACTGCTAACCTTAATTATAACCGTAAGCTTTATCCTAACCCTAATTATAATTGTAGCCTTAACCCTAAAGCTAACCTTAATGCTAATTCTCACACTAAGCCTAATTCTAACCTTAACCCTAACCCTTATTCTAACCCTAACAAAAATTGTAATAATTATAACCTTAACCATAACCCTAAATATAATTATAATACTATTTTAATCTTAACCCTATTTATATCCATAATTCTAACACTAATTCTAAACCTAACACTAACCCTGTTTCTATTCTAATGATAATTGTAATCATAACCCTAGCCCTCACCCCATTCCTAACTACAGCCCTAACATTAACATTAATTCTAACCCTAATGCTAATCCTAAACCAAATCCTTGTTGTAATCATAATTTATTTCTAACCCTAACCCTAACCTCATAATTCCATTGTTCACCCTAACCTTAATTGTAACCCTAATTCTCATCTTAAACTAATTCTATTCATAATCCTAACCATAGATAAACTTTAATTAAACTCTAACCCTAAATTAATCACAACCCTAACCCTAACATTAACTTTGACTCCAAGCTTTATCCTATAATCCTAACTCCAACCCTAGTTGAACCCTAACACTAATCATAACCCTTACCTAACATTAACCCTAACCAAAACTAATCTCTAACCCTAGCTATAATTGAACCCTAATCCCAACCTTAATTGAGCCCTAACCCTAACCTTAACCCATATTAAACCCTAACCCTAATATTGACCCAAAGATTTATTATATAACCCTAACCCTAATTGAACTGTAACCCTAAGACAACTTCAACCCTATCCATAATTGTTCATTTAACCCTAACTTAACTTTAACTTTAACTATAACCCTAACTTAACTTCAACCCTATCCCTCTCTCCCTCTCTATCCATTTACCTACCTCTCACTCTCTACTTATATCTCTCCCTTTACTTTACTCTACCTCTATCTCTCTCTCCTCTATCTCCATTTCTTCTCCCCCCATACTTATATATATCCCTCTCTACACCTCTCTCCTTCTCTATCTAGCTCTCTCTATGTACCTATCTCTCTTCATTTATCTTCCCCCTATATATTTCTCTAGTTTTATCCTAAAGGAAGTTTTATTTTTTATTTTCATTTTAGTGAACCCAGTCAATCCATTACAACCTAGTTTTCTTCTAGGGTTTCTTATTCATATAATGGTTTCTCAATTTTATATTTGAAACTCTTTGCATGACTATTTCTTCATTGATTTTGTATTGTTACATATTTTTCTATTATCTTTATCCTAAAATCCCTTTATTTACCCTACCTATCCTTGACAACAACATTAAGATTGCACTCGAAGATATTTGATACATCAATAATACTCCTAATTTTTCAATATGAAAGTGTCCCTTTGGGTTTTTTTATTTATTTTTTGTTTATTATATGAATTATTTATCGTCATAATCATTCATTGAATGAGTTACATCAAGTCCATAAGCACATGGATTCATCCTTTGATTTTGGACTTCACCCTACGTAATGTTTTTTGTTAGTCTTCTTCTCACTTAGTTTATCTTCATATTCTTTACTCCTTTATAGTATCTAATGATTAAAATATTGAAAATACCTTGGTAGAGTTACCATTATATCATAAGGGAACACATGTTCTTCTAGGTCAAATTGGGGAAAAGTGTGCATCATAACAAAGACAACAATAAATACTTCAATAATGATTTATTAAAAAATTTACTATCCTTAGTAAAAATAATAAGTTTCATTATTGATTATTCTTTTAATGTTTCATGTATTTTGACATAATTGTTACAAAAAAGTCACCAAAAGAGAACTTCATGCATAAAATTTGTGAGCATTTGATGTTTAAAAAATAAATGATCAATTTCACATGATTATAATCAATTTTTGATGCATAATATATAAAATCTATCTATTCCATTGTGTAGATATCAAATTTACCTTTTCAATGCCTATAAAAAATCAAAATTTTGATAAGTAATGCATAAGTTATGCCCATTATATTAAAGAGTCTTTTTAGGCTTTTCAAAATGGATATCATTATTCTAACATAATTTTTTTTCCTTTCTTTTTTTCTTTGGAAATATTTGAAATTAGGTTTGGGAGTCTAAAGCCTAAATAGTCAACTGATCCAATGTGTTTAGAGGTTTTATCCTCTTTTTAGAACTGCATCATTCATCCTAACAAGTTTTTTTGAACCAAATTTGATGAAATGAAAAGAGTTTATTTAGGAAATTGTCAGTTACATTCTATCAATATAAAATATGTTGCATTTATAATTTAATAGATAATTATTGTAAAAAATTTACATGCACTATATCTGAAGTCCTAATTGGTTGACTAATTGAAAAACATCCATAACTTTAAAATCATTTCACTTTTTTCAAATCCAAAATATGTGTCACACTCTATGCTTCACTAGCTATAGGTTAATAAAATTTTAAATTTCATATTATTTTGATCAATACAGGTTAGCCAAAAATTTATTTTTTAATATTTTAAAAATTATTAGTAAATAAATCATAACTAATTATTTACTTACAAAAATGTGTGTCACATCTAGGCATGTGTTCTTTTTTTATATTTAAATATTTGAAAAAAATCTTATACTTAGGTTGGTCATAATTACACCTACTTTTTTCTCAAAAAATATAGTAGCATTTCATTGAGAACTTAAAATTTCATCGAATAAATATACATTTTTCCAAAAAATACATCTAAGCCTACAAACTACATTCATTTTACTATAAATTCTATTGCTACATGTTTTCCTGATTATTTTAACAACCTATTCAATTTTTTGTGTGAAGTTGCTTAATTCAATTTTTTTTGTATTTTCATCTTGAAAAGTGTGCAATTTTACTTCCTAGCTCATTTATTTTGCCTCCATCTAGTCTATTATTTTTTTTATTAGTATTTAAAAGACATTTGAAAGGATGTCATATCACTCAAGAACATGCTCTCCTAGTTCAACCCTCATAAAATGTACTAGCTTTATTATTGTGCCAATGATAAAAAATAAAAAGGACCAGCTATAGAAATGCTTCCAAGATGAGTATCTAAATCTAAGCTCAATTTAGGTACTCTAACGTAAGTGTTCCTAGAAGGCTCCTTAAATGTGTGATATTTCATTGATATTTTATGATAATAAAGGAGTGTAATTAAATTTATAGCAATAAATCATATAAATATGTGTTTAGTTAGCTCAAGGAGAGAAAAAATGGTGATAGTTGAACAGTTTTGAGTTTATATTTAAAAAATCAAGGGTGAGATCCTTGGGTGTGAGATCGACCCCCTACCTATTAAAATCACCTAAGATGTGGAAATGGTCAAATCCATGTAGATTACAAATTTATGAGGATGGGTGCATGAGGAAGCACAATAAACACATGATCTAAGTGAATATATTACAATGCATTTGTACATTAAAAACAACGTGGGTGATTAAAAAGGAGTCTCATTTAAGGAGTCTCATCTAAGTGAATATATTACAATGCATTTGTACATTAAAAACAACGTGGGTGATGAAATCAAGATATTTTTGAAGGCAGAAAACATCGCACACAGTAACCTAAAATTGTAGAGAAACTATCAAAAAAATTCATCTCAAAATAACTACCGTCGTTTTCTTACGACGAGAACAGCACGGTGGAAATCTATGGCTTCAATTTGAACTTGTCAGGAGTCGTTAGTTTTGCAGAATTCAAAAAGAATTTAGAGATTTCAGTTGAAAGGAATGCTTGTAGCTACCGATCACTCTAAATATTGGGGTTAAGTTATTGATTCTTTTATGTGCAATTCAAATCTCATATAAACGTCTGACAGGTCAGTTGACCATAACATATCGGTAATCTAAAGTCGTTCACATCAATCCGTGATGCACTGAACGATCCGTCTGGTCGAACTGGAATTGTAGAATACTTATATTTCCTGTCTTTATGAACTACCATTCAATTTCCCTACAATTGCACACCCCTGAACTATTCGTTCTTAAAGACTTTTTGAGTGGGAGAAACTTCAGCGCTATTGAATAAAATGGTATTCGAAATTTCTATCACGTTAAGAATTGTCATATGATGATGCATTGCAGTTTGGCCAGGATTATTCAAACTTCGACTTTTCTCTTGAAGAAGTGTCGATGCTAATATGGAAATTACAATTTTTGGGACATGTTCTGGTAGAGTGATTGCATGAATTGGATAGTCTAGGGGGAGACTAGACCTCATGATCTCTTGTCTACAAAAAAATGTATTAGCCAGTCAAACTAGACCCCTTGTCTCATAATTTACAAATAGATAGTAATAGTTAGTTTTACATATTATTATATTTAAATATTAAATCAAATAGTCAAAGATGATTTTATATTTTAGTCATATTTAAAAGTTATTTTTGACTATTAATTATTTGTATATAGAAGATCTAAAATTATTTATAATTGACTTAATAATAGTGATGAATAAAGTCTATCACTTATTGTGAAATAGATTTTTAGAGACTGTTATAGTTCTTTGTTTCTAATTAAATATTACACTCTTCAATAGTCAATAGATATCTTATATCTTATCTCTAAGTCTATAATTGATTGAGTAATAGTGATGGATAAAGTCTATCATCTATTTATTGTGAAATTGATTTTTGCAGACTTTGTATTTTTATAGTTTTTGTTTCTATTTAAATATCACACTCTTCAATAGTCAATAGATATCTTATATCTTATCTTTATTAAAAATAGTAAATGATTTTTTTACTTTTATTAATCATAATTTACATTTGATCATTTTAAAATACTATTTTTAACTCTACTTTCATAACAAAGAAAATTCACAACCTCATATTTATAAAAACTAGCAATTGCACCTTAGTGTGCAATGTGTACACCGAAGAAGTGGAAAGTCAATTAAGATAAATTTTGATCTATTATTGTAATATATAAAACTATTTTAATTGTTTTATGTAATTAATAGTTTTATTTTGAAATATAATATATACTAATAGGTATAATTAAAACAAGTTCAAGTATTATTACCAAAGTTATAGGCCGAAAAAAAGCAGGATGTTGGGGGCCGAGGAGGCATTAGGTTTGAAGGGCAAGGCTAGGGAAAGTTGGGCAGATGAGGTGATTCGTGAAAATCCCAAAGCGTCATAGTCGCAGGTGGGCAACAACATCCCGCAATGGGTGCTCTCCAAGGGAAGATGCGTCGATCATTGACATAAGCACTTTTGGTAGCAACCAATAGAGGATCAAGTTGTTCATGGTCCTACTCGTGTGCAACATGATACCCCTTTAGATGCATCAAGGGATGAATGGAATCATGATGGTGTTTGGAAGGATTCGCTGCCTCGGCTTCGTCCTTCTAGGATTCAGAGAACTCCAGTGTGGCAGAAAAAGGAAAGATTTCATAATGAAGGAAGAAAACCCTTTGAGGGGAAGCCGAATTCTAAGTCTAAACATGGACTAAACCCTTAAATAACGGAGGTGAAGGAAATTTCATTGATTGATGTGTCACAGGAAATAAAAAATGATGTAGAAATTCTAAGGGGTTTCGCTCTAATATGTCATTTTATTTGGCACACTCCCAGTAGGGCAGCAATCAGGGAATGGATAAAGGTGAATTGGTAAATTGAGGTATTACTCATATTTTTTCCAAAGAACTTTTTCATGGTGTTTTTTGCAGATGAAGAAACGATGAAAAGAGTTGCGGAAGGCAGAGTGTGGCACATGGAGAATTTCCCACTATACATGCAAAGGAAAAAAAAATTGATCCCACCAAGTTAAAGCCATATGACCAACCAATTTGGATTCGCCTATATAATATTTCCTTTGAATATTGGAATGGATAATGCTTGGAAAAAATTGGACTGTTGTTGGGGACTCTGTTGGACAATGATATGGAGATTATAGATGGAGACTTATACAAATACGCGAGGCTGAAGATTACCGCAATCAACACTATATATCGATCAATTAAGTTACAAGTGGAAGGAGAAATTTGGAATCAGGAAGTTGAAGTGGAAGAGGACAAATGGTTCTGCCTCAAATGTGGCTCACGGATGCACAGTGATATGACATGCAATATTGTGCAAGGGAAGAAGCAGTACAAGAAAGTGGAGAAGGAAAGGATAAGAGTGGCTAATGAAATGAAAATTGTTCCATATGTAACAATTGCGTCTGCCTCAGGTTCAAAGGCTTCAAAGGAAAAGGAATATGTGGGGCTGTGTCTCGAACAAGGTGATATCAAGGAGTTCACGACGAACCAACTCCCTGAAGAAGAGGTCATTATGGGCAACCAGGACAAAGCTAAGATGGAAAACTCAGATCCTTCTTCAGATTCAGACATAGAGCTGGAACCTGTGGATGAGCTAGACATTATAGATGAAAGAAGAATAACTCAAATTGCGATCTTGCATTTTGGTATGGGTAAATTCGGAAAACAAGGGAAATCTAGAGGAAGAAAATCATTTAAGAAATTGAGGGAAGAGGAGGTAGCCGTCAGGAACTATCCTAGCAACAAGGAATTCTTAAGTACCAAGGGAGGGATGGCCTCCCTTGGGAAGCAATGAAGCTGACTACATGGAATGTTAGGGGTCTAATGGCCCCTAACAAATGATGCCTGGTTAGGCATCATCTTCAGTCTTTTTCAAGCAACATAATTATTTTGCAAGAAACTAAGTTGTCACAAACAGAGGTGGGCATTTTTTTGAAATATATTAGATCATGGAATGGTCACTTTCAAGAATCGGTTGGAGCATCTGGGAGCATAGGGATGATCTAGAAGGAATCTGAAGTTTTGATGAAAGTTTAGTGTTCACAAACAAACTGGCTAGTAGTGGAAATCCTTAGTATGAGTCTAAATCTTACATTCAAGATCATTAACATCTATGGCGCTATTGGAACAAAGGAGAAAGTTGAGGTTTAGACGGAGGTTCTGGGCTTCATTAAGTGTCACACAAATTCAAACCTCATCATTGGAGGTGATTTGAACATTATCCTAGATATGTTTGAAAAAAGTGGAGGGATAAGGTCGAAATTCCAAGTCATGATAGATTTTAGAAGGTTCGTTGCAAATTCAGGATTAGATGATTTTCAAGCCTCCAATGGAGTTTTCACATGGACCAAAAGGCGCAAGGATTTTATGGAAATCTCTGAAAGGCTAGACAGATTCTTGATCTCTCCTGGGTGGTGCAATTTTTGCTCCATCATTGAAGCCCATATCCTGCCAATATCCATTTCAAATCATTTTCCTATCAAACTTAATCTCAGTAAAGGATCAGAATTACCAAAGTCATCATTCAGGTTCATGAATATGTGGTGGCATGATGATAGGCTTTTGAGCTTGTTAGAAAAATGGAGGGAGTTTTGAGTTGGGGATTCGTTTAGTTTCAAATTCGCAAAAAGACTATAGTATCTGAAAAAAAAAGACTTAAAGAATGGAAGAAGGATAAATTCATGAATATATTCTCAAAAAAGGCAAGGGTTGAAGATGAATTGCAAGCACTAAATGAGAAGGTGATAAGATATGGAATGAGAAATGAGGAATTCCTACGAGAGAAGGATCTAAAGTCTGAACTTTTCGAGTTACTCAAGATGGAAGAAATCTTTTGGAGGGACAAATCAAGAGAAGTTTGGCTTTCAGATGGTGATTTGAATTCAAAAAAAATCCATGCATACGTTCTTTCCCGAAGAGCGGAAAACAAAATTGAATCGATTCAATCCCAAGATGGTTCCTTGAAGCATGGCAATTCCGATGTTGGCTTCGAGGTGGCTGCCTTCTTCAAAAATTTGTTAGGCGAGCATGCGACTAACTGTGGTGAAAGGGGAATTTTAGACACAATTGAAAGAAGGGTGGGCAGTGAGGACAATGCCATGCTAGAAGAACCGGTTTTGATGGACGAAGTTAAGGCAGCCCTTTTTTAGTTACATCCCAATAAGGCTCCCAGGCTGGGTAGATGCCCAACTAGGTTCTTCCAAAATTGTTGGGGCTTTGTAGGAAAAGATTAGTGGTTAGTGGTGGAGGACTTTAGAAGGACTAAGAGATTCGTCAAGGATCTCAATAACCCGGTGTTAGCACTCATTCCCAAGAGGACAGAATGTTGAACATTCAGAGACTATAAGCCAATTTCTCTTTGTAACATGGTGTACAAAGTAATTGCAAAAGTAATGGCTAATAGACTTAAGAAGATACTTTACAAGATGATTGCCCCTAAGAAGAATGGATTCATTCTAAGGAGGAAGATCACAGACAGTATTCTTCTCATTAGTGGGGTGGTACACTCACTAAAGGTAAACCATATGTAGCCGACATGGTTATTAAGCTGGATGTTTGCAAGGTGTATGATAAAGTCTCATGGGACTTCCTGCTAAAAGTTATGGATTGTATGGGCTTTAGCAACCAATGGTTCTTATTAATCAAGCATTGCATACCTTCAGTTAGATTCTTTGTCCTAATTAATGGTTTGATGCATGGATTCTTTGCAGCTACTAGAATGGTCTACGCCAAGGGGATCCTTTATCCCCCTCTCTATTTGTTATCATGGTAGAGGCTTTAAGTTGTGCAATCAAATGGCATAGAAATCATTATGAGTGGATTGGAATCACCGTGGCTCCGAATGTGGAACAAGTTACTCATACTCAATTCACTAATGACACTACTTTGTTTGGTGAGGCAAGTATGAGGGAGGATAGATGCATCAAAGCGACATTGGTTGAGTATGAATAGTAGTAAGGGAAAAAAATGAATAAGGAGGAATTGCGAATCTATTTCTTCAACACAAGGACTAACATATAGAAAGCCATCTTTGCATTTTTAGGGTTCCAAATTGATAAGCTTCCTGCCAAATTTCTTGGGGTTCAGATTTTTTAGCGGGCTTGCAAATCTAAGCACTAGGAAGAGGTGTTGAATAAGTGCATAACCAAGGTGTTTTCATGGAGAAATAAATGGTTGACTTTGGCTGGTAGGCTCACTATGACCAAGGCAATTCTCTCGGCTATACTAATATTTACACTAGCTTGTTATGAAGCACCAAAAAAGATAGAAGATGGTATAGAGATGATTCTAAAGAGGTTCCTATGGGAAGGGTCAAATGAAGAGAGGAAAATCCCATTGATCAGCTAGGATACTACCTACAAGCCTAAAATTGAAGGTGGTGCAAGATTAAGGAGGATTGGGAGGAAAAATACTATGCTAGGAGCAAATCTGATTTGGAAAATGTACAAACAACTAGAGAAGTTGTGGTACTACATAGCTCAAAATAAATATTTATACAATGACTCTCCCTCCAGGATTTTAATGGTTGATAATCTCTAGGGTGGCTCGGCCTTTTGGAGATTTATAAACAAATGTCGGCCACTGATCACAAGTCATATTACATGGATAATTGGTAATGGACTTGAAATGCTAGGTTCTTGATCGATTCTTGGAATGGTTGTAGGTGTCTTGTGGAGAAATTTGAGCTAGATCTAGAAGTGGGCCAGCTCAAGGACGAATGGGGAATTGAAGTTTCCAAGTATATTAACTTGGAAGAAACTGGTGTCAGCAGGAGGGTGAAGTGGAAAAATTTGATGCATCTACAACTTGAACAAAAAAAATTGGAGGAAATATCATAGGAATTAAACAATCGAGTTGTGTGTGCATCCAAATAAGAGGATACTATTGTATGGTGTGGTGCAAAATCTAGTGTGGTGCAAAATATGGTGAGTACACTAATAAGCTGGGTTATCAAATACAAGTAGAAATTGGAGCAAGAATCGACTAGTTGGTGAAATTATGTTGGAACCAAGTTGTGCTCCCTAAGGCTAGCGCATTTCTCTGGGTGGTTTTCCATAAGAGGTGCCTAACGATGGATAGATTAAAAATATTGGGAGTTGCAGGCCCAACTCGATGCATGATGTGTGAACAAGCTGAAGAGGAGGTTGATAATCTATTTCTATCATGCCCTATTGAAATGGAATGTTGGGATTGGCTTAAAAAGTTGTTTCAAGTTCATGGACCGAGACAAGAGAAATTATGAGATTTCCTAGATGCATGGCAGATTGGCAATAAAAATGGGTATTGGCAAAGCCTTTGGTTATTGGCACCCTCATTGGTGATTTGGCATATATGGAAAGAAAGGAATAGGAGAATTTTTAGAGGCAAAGCACTTGCTAATAAAAGACTAATAGAAAGGTTGAAGGAGGAAATTATCGAGGTGGATAACAACAGGACAAGGCTAAGTGCTCATTCCAAATTCATGAAGTGGGACAAAGAGATTCAAAAAGAATGGAATAAACAAAAAAGGCCGAAGGTGTTTCTGCTCGCGGTTGTCACTTGGTTGATAGAAAAACTATATATTGGAGGGGACCAGTGGATCTCCCTTGGAAATTGAACTTTGATGAAGCGGCTAAGGGGAACCCCGGTGCTATGGGAGCCAGATGTATTGTTAGAGACCAAGCGGGGCAATGTGTTTTGGAAGCCTCAAAAAATTTAGGGGTGTGTACTAACAATGTTGCAAAGCTAGAGGCAATTTTGTTGGGCCTTCAAATTTGCATCAGTAAGGGGATTATGTCAATAGAGATTGAGGGTGATTCAATGGTTTGCATCCAACCTATAATCAACGGTCAGTCCCCAAGTTGGAAGTTTGATTGTTGGGTTGCCCAAATCAAGGTACTTCTGGGCAAATTGGAGAATTTCAAGATTGGTCACGCATTTAGAGAAGCTAATAAAGTTGTAGATTGTCTGGTGAACACTGGTGTAAGGAAAGTGGATGGAATTATCATCGATTTCAAGGTAGAATGTTGGATTGGACTCAAGGATATAGTGGTCAGAGACAAGAAAAAGATGTAATAGTAATCCCAAAGGGGATGTGGGGTTATACCGTGTCATGTTTGGAATTTTGGTGGCAGGATCTTATTTGTTCGTCATTACTGAGTGGTACTTTGATTTTCCTGGTAGTTGAGTTGACTACTCTACTTCACTAACACATTCAATTGAAATCGGATGTAACTCTTTTCCCATGAGGCCTACTTCGACTATGGTTGATGGGTACGGTTTTTCATAGCCTGGTATCATGGCTGCTTGGGCCATTGGGTACTGCCTTGGTCATTTAGGTTTTTCTAGAAAGTTTGGCTATATTTGATATGTGTGGAACATTGTTTGGTGCAATAATTGTGGTCAAATAATAATGGTGTTCTAGTTTGGAGTGGCATGTGTATGCGCTAAGGAGTCCCTTACAGCTCAATGCAGTCGACTCTTTGTAATCCAGAACAGAGATGTGTATAAAGCAATTGTGGAAATTGTCTTGAGGGTGTTAAACATGAATCAACACTGGTGTGATGGCAAAGTTTATGAGACTGTTATTTGCACTCTTGTGGATGTTAGTGAATCGAGGAAGTGGGTGTTTGTGCAGCTAAATAGGATTTTGGTTGGCATATAGCAAACGCGACCATGGAGATGAGACCGAATGGTTGGGTCAACTTCCTACTTGTGTTTTTTGATCCTGCATTGGTATTGGAGGAGGGCGCGGTGGGTGACGAGGCAGTAGCTATGGTGAACTTTATGGCTGATGCTTGGGAAATTTTCTGAACCAGGGTAAAAAATGAGAATATGGAGGATTTCTCCCAATTTTTGGCTTTTGATTGTTCTTGGCTCAGCAAAGGGAGTCTTAGGCAGATATCTGCGCTAGGTAGTCACTTGGCTATCATTTATCAGTGTTTGGTGGTTTAGGAGTTTGGCGTGGTCTGTAGCAGCTTGAGGGCAGTTATACGAGTTGATGGGATGTTTTTTTTGGGATGTTTTTTCTTGGCTATAATAGGCCAGTTTTTGGTGCTTTGTTTTTAGGGGTTGTCTACTGTGGTTGTGGGTGGTTTTTTTAGTAGTTTGTGGTTTTACTGAATAGCTTGTTGGCTATTATATTTCTGTCTAGAATGTATTTGGGAGCTACCCCCTATTTTGGTAGCACTTATCTATATAAAAAAATAGGTATAATTAAATTATTTATAATTAAAACATAATCTAGACACATTTCATATAATAATTTTAAAAAATAGTAATGATATAAATAAAATCAATATACAAAAATAAAAGTTAATTTAAAAAATTATTAATGATAAATAAATCCAATATAAAAAAAAGTTTTAAAATTTTAAACTTTTAACTTTTAAAAAAAAACTTTTTAACTTTTAGCTTTTTAAAAAAAACTTTTTTAACTTTTAAAATGATGAATGGCTAATATTTTTTTATGGTCACCAAATTGATACCAACCATTGATCAGTCAAAATTAGTTTTTTCTTCTTCAAATAGGATATTCTTTCAACATAAATTATAACATATAAAAAATAACTTTATTTGAACATGTAAAGAAGATTGCTTCATAAAAGCAAAGTTGTTAAGACCAAGAAAAAAATATGAATATGAATAATTTAAATATAGATGCACAACCTTAACATATATATTGGTTTACCATGCTATTAAACATAATGCCAATAGAATTCCTTCTAGATAATATTTATACAAGATATTTGGCTAGGATCATGGAGAAAAATATGATATTTTAAAAAAGCTAAAAGCTTAAATACATTTGACTATTCCTCCTTTATAAAGACATAATTTTAAATTTAGAATAAATATGGATGAAATTGTAAGGATGTAGTTAACTAGC
Organism: Sequoia sempervirens; assembly: GCA_007258455.2. NCBI lineage: Eukaryota > Viridiplantae > Streptophyta > Pinopsida > Cupressales > Cupressaceae > Sequoia > Sequoia sempervirens. The sequence continues at coordinate 20,993 of VDFB02103169.1, forward strand.
ATGCATGGTATTGAATGTTCATTCTCATTAAATTTGTAAAAAAAAAATGATTTGTACATTGTCTAAATGATTATTGCCCTCCAAATTTTATAAAAGTGTGTTGTTAAGGTTGGATTTTTGTTGATTTATCAAGTTCTTATTTTTTCTTATAAAATTGAATTCATGTCAGAATGATGAAAGAATAATTAATAGTATATAAATATTTTAAGGAATAAATTATAGAATGATAAAAGAATAATTTAATAAAAAAAAATTGGTGAAATACATTATGCCTGTATATTATATTAATTTAAATAATTGATTACAAAATTGCCAAACATGGCAGTGAAAATTATCTTCAAAATTCTACATAACAATGTTTATCTACCACTAATACAACTATAAAAGCATAGTAAATATCACCCATATTTGCTACTATGTCCCCATATGATGTCACCATATTAACTTTGAGCATATTCAACCTTTTACAAAAAACCGACGGAAGCATTACATGAAGTAATAAATGATGATATCTAGAATCTATTTACAAACCCTACTTGGCTGCCATATGTATTAGAATGAACTAGACTTAATACCACCCCTACAAGGGAAAAAAATTGAGTTATCATCTTGTACACCTTGAGAAGGAAATTGTGTTCACTTGCTGCTATTGCTTGTGTATGAACTATAATATTAATATCAGGCACTTGAGGAACCAGTCTGTTACTCCTACGAATTAGTGGACCACTTGAAACATGCAGCCCTTGAATACAATCATGAAGTTTGAGGAAAGAAATAGCATGATATTTCCTTTTAAACTTATCTTCTTCCTCCCAGTGGAACTCATAATGATATTTGTTGAGTGCTTGGGTTAGAAAAGAAGAAGAGTCATGCATGTTTGGCATAATGAGTCCTTGTAATGCCTCTACATACCTTTTCTTATTATGAAGAAAATGACAAGGAAACAAACCTCCAACAAATCCATCTCCTAAATTGAATTCATACTGTTGCACTCCTCTCAGCAAGGCATCATCCTCCAAGTAGCGACTAACAACAACCTTGTTTGCTATCACTTTTAAAGTGTTGTAATTCTGCACCAAATCCAGAATGTTTGAAAAGAAGACAGAGAGAATATTTTTTGGGAAGATGAATCATTGGGAGTCTACGGGAATAATTTCTTCACTAATAATTATTTTGATACAACTCAAAACCGACGAATAACTCACTTTAAACACTGATTGCAATTGGTCCCTTTCGATGTAGTCAAAGAATGGTTCCTCCCATGGCTGCACCACCACTCGAACTCTGTAGTTGTGCACGTGAAACTCCATTAGCCTATAGTCTGATAGGGGTGATCCCACAAAGCTGGTTTACAATTTCTAGAAGATACTGATTTTTGTTGTAATCAAATATTTTTTAGAAAATATAATGATTTAAGCCTTTAAAAATTCCATTTAAAGCATTCCAATTGAAGAGGGTTTGATCAAAAAACCTTAGATGAAAACCCCTTGGATAGAACACCACTAGTTTTTAACCATACCTATAATGGAGTCTCCTTTACACCTATCAAAATGTTGATAAAAAACCACTTTTGATTTACCTTTTGGGGGATCAAATGAATTCATTTAAAATTTATTTTTGTATGTATGTAGTCCTTATTATAAGCTTCCCAAAAAGCATAAATTTAAATAAATTTAATTTAATTATTATATTTATTTTTTATTTCTTGTGAATGTAGGTTTTTCACTGAAAATCAAGCTCTATGTTCTACACATGTGGAAAAATAGAAGATTATCAAAAAAAATTGAAAATATGAGTGCACTAAATATTGAAGTCCTTGATCCAACAAAAAAAAAATGAATTGCAATACATAAAAAAAATTTATGTGTTATACAGTCTGCCTATTTCTGAATTGTAATTGGTTTGACTTTGAAACTTGATTAAGGAAAAAATATTCAATAAACACTATCCAACCAATTGGAAGCACTAAATATCATAGTTACAAATCTAAATTCGAAAAAAATAGAATTTTATCCTTCATGGAAAAAAAATTGTGTGTTATAAGGTGAGTGTCACTCCTTAAAAATGGTGTTTATAGGAAAGAAACTAGTTTTCAAAGGAGACGGAAAAACAAGTACAATCTAATTCCAAAAAAAATAAAAAAAAATATATTTAGAATCTATAGACAAAATGTCACAGATCACTAGTTTTCATCATCTTCAAATTCCTCACGATTTAGCAGTCATAGGTGCCCGAAAGTGAAGATTTAGTTAGACAAAATCAGTTTAGTGTCCAGTTTGGCCAAAAATTGTAAACCAGTATTATGGGATCACCCATAGCTAAGATCATCTTGATGTTTGTTGAAATTATTAGCAACTTGGTAATTTACTTTTAAAAGTAATTCATCCATAAAAGTTATGAATTTAAAATTTGAACAATTAGGCTCTAAACCCCTTGGATGAATTAACTTAAGATAAAGAAATATAATCTTTTTCTATTACTTCTCTTAATTATGCTAATTCCTAAATATTGTTAATATTTTCTTGGAAAAAAAATTCCTTCTTATCACACCCCATGTTAGCTAGTCGATCTGCAAGAGCATTTCCCTCTCGATAGGTATGAGAGATCTGAAGGTCTTCAAATTCTTCTAACAGTTTCCAAACAATTTGTTACACATACCTCATGGACCAATTGAAACAAGCTCTCTCTTTTCAAGCATTAATCACTACTAGAGAATCACCTTCTATATGAAGTGCTTTGATATGGAGTTGTTTTGCAAGAAGAAAACCATGAAGTAAAGCCATTGATTCTGACATATTATTTATGGCCAGTAGTAGAATTATTGATTTGGCTACTTTAACAATACCTCTTGTATCCGTAATGCAACACCTGCTCCTGAAGTGCCAAGATTTCCTCTAGATGCTCTATCAAAGTTCAATTTATAGAAGCCTTCCAATGGTGGGAGCCATCTTATTGTTCTCCCGTCTACTTTCACATTGTGAGGTTGTTTCAAGCTTCTTTTAAAAGGAAGCATTATATGGTTCCAATTATTTAATATGAAATTATCCCATGATGAGAACACTGCCCCCACATTCTTATGATCTTGAATCTAGATATTTACTACCTCTAAAACTGGCTTTTCAATCAAAGCATCAACAGATTGGGTATTCACTAGAGTTTTTCTGAAAAATGTGTTTATTCCTTTCCCACCATATGTTCCATACAACCAAAGTTAGGATAGCTTGCCAAATACATGAAAAAGAGGAGGTTTTGTATAGTACAGGCCAAGAAAAGAAAAGTTCCCAAATGGAATTTGGAAATGGAGCATAATAGTTCATTTTATCCAAAACAAAAATCCAACAGGATTGAGCAAAAGGACATTGCAAAAAAAATGATCATGATCATCAAGAGTTTGGTTAAACATAAGACATGATTAAAAGGTTCTGCAATACCTAATTTGACCAACCGATCACTTGTCAAATCTCTCTTTCTCATCACTAACCAAGCAAAACTACCTGCTTTTAGTAGTACCACACTATTCCAATAGAATGAGAATGCCCTCTAAGATTGAGTGGAGTCTTCCCTACTAAGAATTTCCTTGTACCCCGGCTTGATTGAATAAGATACATTTTTGGATGGAGCCCATATTACCAGTTTAGCTTTCCCTCATAAGAATATTATTTTGTTGTTCATGATTTGTGTTAATAAGTCTTGTTGATTTTTTGGTACTTGCTCCAAAGAAAAATATTTTCAAACCACTCTCCCTGATGGAGACTCAACTAATTTGACATAATCTATTAGCCTTGTTCCCCACATTTGAGAAAACAATGGGATTGATGATTGCAACTCTTGACAAGTTCATAAAGGTGGATGCCCATTCCAAGAATCACTCCAAAAGTTAACTTCATATCCCTTATTGACCTCCCATGAAATATATGATGTAACCACCTTTCTACATGAGATCATGAAATTCCACATGGCTAACCCTTGGGGAGGATAAGAAACTGTGAAAATTCTCTTAGGATCTTGGCTATCAAGATATTTTTCCCTCATCAAGGAGCATCATTTTGACTCCGATTTGGTATACATTTGCCAAATGAGTTTCCCACCAAAATTCTAATTACGTTTTGGTATATCTTGCAAGCTACCTACTTATCCTTTTAGTTTTTTTGACACCATACTGTCTAATGATATTAAAGGGATTTTTTTATAGTCGTTCATATTCCCTCTCCAAAGGAATTTTCTTATAATTTTCTAGATTTGGTCAACTACTGTACTCGGAGCCCTTAAAACTGAAATGAAGTAGTTAGGTACTGTAGAAAGAACATATTTTATTAATAGAATTCAGCGTAAAAAAGACAGCCATCTAGCTTTCCATGCACAAATTCTCTGCTTTATTCTCTCAATAACCTTAGACCAATAAACTAGTTTATTGGTCCCCATGAAAAATGGAATACTTAAATACTTGCAAGGAAGATATGTTGCTTGGAAACCCACGATTATGATAATTTTCCTTTTTATGGCAGCTTTAGTGTTGAACACATAGATTTTTGTTTTTTTAGCATTAATTCTTTGCCCTGACACCTATGATTATTTATCCAAGACCTATTTTATTTTCTTAGCTTTTGAGATAGTTTCTTTACCATATAATAAGGTGTTGTCTGCAAATAAATTATGGGTAACTAACACATCTATTTGAGTGATAGGAATTCCTTTCCATAAGCCCTTAGAATACTTCTCTTTTATAACCCTACTCAATGCCTCTACCATGATTATGAAAAGAAAGGGTGACAATGGATCATCTTGTCTTACACCTTGAGTTTCCTTAAATAATCCACAAGGGGAACCATTGATTATCATAGAAAAATGTGCACCTGACAGGCATGACAATATCCACTTGCACCATTTCTTAGAGAAACCAAACTTGTCCAATACCTTGATAAGAAAATCCCATTCCACCCTGTCACAAGATTTCATCATGTCTAATTTAATAATAAAATATGGCATCTGGTTTGATTTAATAGAGTGAAGTACTTCATGTGCCACTAATGCCCCTTCTATAGTCTCCCTTCCTAGGACAAAGCCTCCTTGTTCCTGAGATATGATTTTTGGACTGAGAGATTGTAATCTTAAATAAATCACCTTTATGAAGATCTTGTAGATTGTATTATAGAGTGAAATGGGCCTGAAGTCTACAATATTTTTAGGCTCCTTTACTTTTGGAAGCACAACGATATTTGTGGAATTGAAGTGCTTCAACATTGTACCTGATTTGTGTGATTCCTCCAGAGCTGAGAGTAGATTAGAACCCAGCACATCCCAACATTTTTGGTAAAATAATGTTGTGAACCCATCCAAACCTGGAGCTTTATCTAGCGACATTGGAAAAAACACTTTCCTTAGTTCTTCTAGTGTAAATGGTTTGAGCAAAGCTTCATTATTACTTTGGGAAATAAGGTTTGGCACTACAAAAAGTAAATCTTGTTCTTCTTGATTTCCTTGACTAGCAGGCTTGTGAGGTAAGAGGATATCCATGAAGAATTTTACTCCCTCATTTTGAATTTATTTTGCATTATTGATTTGGTTTCCTAAGCTTATCTCTTGTATTGAAAAAATTGTTTTTGAAGCTCTTTTTTTGTTGAGCAGAAGTGGGAAAAGATTTAGTATTGTGATCTCCCTCTTTCATCCATAATTCTCATGATTTTTGCTACCAATACACTTCTTCTCTTTTACCCAATTTTTTCCCAAAACTTTTGAAGATCCTCTTGTTTGACATAAGTAATAGAATCCATTCCATTCTGAATAATGTGCTCATGTATGTCTACTAACTATTTAGCTACCTCTTCCTTATGAGAAAAAATATTTTTGAAGGTGCTTACATTCCAATCCTTTATTTTTCCCTTAACATATTGCAATTTTTTGAAGAACTAATTTTTTTTTGTTCCATTCTAGACAGGAGCACTTACACACCACTGTCTTAGCAAAGGTAGAAATAAAGGATGTATCAGCCACCTTTTCTCAAACTTGAAAGAAGGTTTATGAGATGGAATCCATATTGGCCTTGTTATAGTTAGTATTATGGAATAATGATTGGATCCAATAAATGGAAGGATTTGGGAAGCCAAATTAGAAGATGCATAGGCCCATTCTTGAGAAACTAGGAACCTATCTCTAGTCTTACTACAATCTGACAGAAGTCTCTTTGTCGATTTGCCCAAGTAAATCTCCCTTTCTCTAGAAGAATATCCCTAAATACATTATCTATAATGAAGCACCCAAAATCCATCATTGGTTTTTGCAGTGGGAAAATTCCTCCTTGCTTTACATTCAAAGAGACAATTGCATTAAAATCCCCTGTAGTAATGATCTTTTGATTTCCCAAACTTTGAGTTAGAGTTGTCAGAGTATCCCATAACTGATTTTTATCCTATGTAGTTGTTGGGCCATAAACAGTGATAAGCTTGAATTGAAGGTCAAAACTCTGCACATTCATAAGCTGCCAATTATTATTAGAATTTAAGATATCCACTATGACTGTCCTTGGGTTCCATAAATAAATTAGACCTCCTGAGGCCCCTTGGGTGGGCACTGCAACAAATTTCCACTTGTTCCATTTGAAGACAATTGATTCAAAAACTTCCTTTGATAATTTAAATTCTTGAATTAGGAAAATGTCTACCCCACTAGCGTCAATCTGGGACTTGTTACATATAAAATTTGGATTGAAAATATAATCAATTATATATTTAATTGATGAAATTTGTATGTTCATGTCAATTTACATTTAATATAGCATTAATTTTGGCATGGTGGTTTAATAAAATTACATATTAACAAATGACATGTTTTTACAAAATTGAGCTCATTTTTGATATTATTATTCATCCATTTACACACAATTTCACACTCCATGTCCATATATTATTCATATTTGCATGTATTTCTAGATATCTCTTATTTATTATGGTCTTTATTACACCCATTTAGTACATTCATTATCCACCTTGATTTTAGCATCCTTGCATCTCAATCAATCCAATGGATCTGAAATTACAAATAATATTGTAGATAGCTATTGTGCACTATTGTATAGCCTAAAGTTGAATAACCATGCATTTACATAATTTATTATTACATCATAATATTTAATGGTATTTGATTGCATTAATTTGATATCATCATATTTAAATAAAGAAATCATTCACATTGATAATAGAAACATGCTAGGAGCATTTTGATTGATACATTAAAATAAAGTAAAACAAGTATAATAATTTTAAAATCATCTACATGTTTGAATATTGTTGTCATTAATTATGTGTACAACCATAAATATTGTATGTTTGGAATTGACCTAGGAGAACATCTACCATAGTGATTTAGAAACCCTCTTGAAAAATCTATTCTTAAATTCTACCACTTCTCAATTTTGAATAAACAATAATAAATTGTATGAACTGGGAAGTGTAAGTGTGTACTATACACCATTTTAAGTATGTGATTGGGCCCACATATAAAAAAGTGACCCAAACACATAGACCTAGCTCACCATAAAGTACAAATATTTTCCTAAATTCAAGGTGAAATACAAATAGAGGACATATCTATTTTAGTTTCATAGCAAAATTTAAATCTTAAACTATCTTTCTTTCTCACATTTAATTATTATAACTTTAATATTTAATATTTTTTATTTCTTAATCTTCAAAAAAATTATATAGATTAGTTTGATATAATGCTTACATTAATTAATCTAAATAATAGATTTAGTTTAGAAAAATAATATTTTTACCCTTAAGAATATGTAAAAATTATAATTATTAGACAAAGAAAATTTAATATTAATATCAATTAAATACTAAAGTATTAAAATAATTATTTAAAGCCTAAGCTCAAATAATTTTTTTAATTTATGATGGAAAAATTACTTAACTTAGGTTAATTGAATAAGATAATAAATAAATAAATAGTTTAGATAAATAAATTGAGATTGAGAATAATAATTATTTAATTGAATATAAAAAAAATAAATTATTTAAATTGAATATTTAGTTAAATGATTAATCATGGAAATACGGTGTAATAGATTCTAGAAATTGATCTATTATGATCCAAGATTTCTAGGACTTGTTTATATGAATTTCTTAGATTATATAAATTGATTATGTTATTTTATGGGTTAGATTTACATCTAAATATCTAATCATTATGAGAAAAAATGATTTGGTAATAGATTGAAATTGTAAAGTTTATAGATATAAAATTGGTAGAAGATTGATCATTAGATTTCATTCACTTTGATATTTGATATCGAACATTGTAATGAATGGTGGTTCTTAGGAACACCTCTAGGGAGTATGATGAATTGTAAGGATATTATTTTCCAATCATACCTCTAGTTGGATTAATTTAATGATGATTAATCAAGACCAATGGCATTATGAGAACATTCCATGGACCTTAGATTATGTGATTTGATAATACTAGATTGTTTTAATTCTATACAAAAAAATTAAACTCAAGATATGTTCAATAAGAATTCCGTAAGCTATCCAAGATTACTTTGAATTAATTGAATTAATTCCCATAAATATAAAACATATTACATAAATTAACACAAGCGTTCACTAGGTAAACTCGGTATAACATGTGAAATGGTCAATAATAATTGAATTAAATATATTTTTCATTTTAAAATTGTAAGGTTTGGAGTGTGATTATAAAATTGTATTGAGTCAAGTATGCACTCATGGATTTGATCTATACTATCAAGTGGTAATATAGATATTAAGACCAATCTTCTAAGAAGGAGTGATGATAGAATTGGGATATGGATATGTTGTGAACCTAATTAAAGTTAGAATATTCTATTTGTAAGATAATTATCATATTTAGGATACTTTATTCAAAGTGTTCCCAAGAAATATGGGAAAATGATTTATATTTTTCATCATTATATTTTCCCCCCACCTTGATGTGTATGAAAAATACTTAGTGGATGGATGATAAAGTAAAATAATAGCCAACATATGAATCAAATATATTATAGAGACTTAGAGGGTATAGATATGTGTAAATTAATAAAGAGTTCTTAAAGTTTTCTCATAATGAGTACTCCATTATAAATATGGAAAATATAAAAGAGCATGTAATAGGTAACCCTCTATCACATATTTCGAATAAGCACTAAACATGTAAATTTCTTGATAAGGAACTGTACTCAAAAAATTAGAAGCAAACAAGAGAAAAAGGTGAGAAATTTTAATTATTGGAAGAAACTCGGTAATATTCAAACTACAAATATATATGTAAAGGAATGTAAAGGCTCTAATGAAGTGGAAAAATGTAAAAGGCTATGACCCATAAGATAAGGTGTTGAGGAACTTTGAATACATGAAGGAGGTCTACTTCTATAAATAAAATGATAAAATGGATTTAGCCAAATAGAATAGAGCACATAGGAATGCCCATAATCCTATCTTCATAAAATAAAAATAATAATAATTTTAGTGGCATAAATGGTCCATCTAATTGGTTGAATTTAAATAATGAAATTAATTGGAGGAGGAGAAGGAAATATATAATCATGATAAGGTATATAAATATGGTAAAATATAGCACCATATGATAACTATCTAAGAACATAAGTAATATATAATTGTGAAAATATGTATAATAAGGGAACTATGAATGTTTCCCCTAATGAAGCTACAAATGACAAGATAAGGATAGTCATAAATGTTTGATAAGTATCACATAGGAATAACCAAGTTGTAAAATATGTGAGCACAAAAAGGATCATAATATGTAATCGTAAGATGTAAAAAAGTAAACATCATGAACATGTAATAATAAGCATGGAATCATAACAAGGAATACTTGAACACTAAACTTGTAAATATAGAACATAGGAAGCATAGGATCATACAAAATAACAAGGAATATATGAAAACCAAGGTGCTAAAAATGGTATATATGAGGACATAGAAGGAAAATATATGTGAAAAATGTGTAGGCAAATGCATTGAAATTAGAGGTCAAAAGTGACTATTTTCTATAAAATCAAGAAAATTAAAACTTTAACAAGTAAGTCAAGATGCATGTGCTCAAATTTGAAGATGTGATAATCTAACAAGAAATTAGTGTTTAAAATATAGCTTGTAAAATACTAAAAATAATTACAACGATTGAGATTAAGAGTGTCAAATATTGAGAGCACATAAAGTGGCCCAATTTTTATCACAAAAATATAACATAATTTTAGTTCTCCCCACTTTTTATTTTCATTAATCATTTCATAAATCCCTTTGCTGAAAATTTAGCTGAGATCATCTTATGCTTTAAAAGGTAATGTAGCATCAATAACACACCTATATGAGAAATGAAATATCATCAATCTGTATGTGATGATCATTGAAAGTATATTTGTGTGAAAAGCTATTATGAATATCCACATGTCTCACAAGAGATGCAAATTAATGATCATAGTTAAAGATGTCATGTTTAGAAAAGGATATCACATCAAAAGAATTTTTCTCTATTGAATCATTGTGACATTGTAGAAGGATTGTCATCATAATGTGCTTGCATGACAAGATGTATCATTCATAGCAATAGCATATTTGTATCGTTGTTGCTACTTAAAGTGGAAGGTCTTAGGTTCAAGCATAGTACATCTTTGTCAAATCCATCTAATTTATATTTATATTTTGATTGATTTCCTACCTCAATTATTTTTCATGTATTGTCTACAATTTTTTTTGTTATTGTGTGTATATAATCTCAAATACTATGTAATTCTACTCCCTAGATTATTAATTTTTCCTTTGTCTGCTCTATTATCTAGGATCCAGTATTTAGAAACACCTTTTAAATGTTCTCAATTCACTTGGGAACATGTTCTTTTCAATGATGGCCCAAACAATGTATTAGATTTATAATCATTCCCATGATAGAAAAGAACAAGCATCAACTATATAAATTCTCCCAAGATGATTATGTAGATATGGGCTTGTTTAAGTATTCCAATGTAAGTCTTCCTTTCATTCTCCTTCTCAAATGTGAATAATATTTCCTTGACGTTAGATGATGATAAATGAATGCAATCAAAATACTTTACATACAAGGACATAATAATAAATCATGGAAAATGTGTTTATTGGGTCAAGGTAGAACAAAAATGGGTGATAGTTGACTAGAATTTGAATTTAAAAAATTACAAAACTAGGTTTTATATCTATGGGCATGGGATCGAGTCTACACCCATGGAAAATATAAAATCCAAGTAGATCACAAATTTATGAGGACGTGTGCATGAATAGACTTAATAAATGCACAATTTGGGTAAATAGATTGGAATGCATATGTATATAGATGAGGTGGAGGATAAATGTGTAGGAATGTGTGTGAGTAATGGTATGGGAAATGAGCATTTATTATGGTCTATCTCCCTAAGTTCACCCTAAGGGGATCATCCAATACATGTTTATGATTAGTTATGATGAATCAATATGGTGCTATCAAAGTAATGTGGTAGATCACCATTTTCACATCAAGTGCTTGTATTAGCTATTAAACGTTATAGTTTTCTATAAAAGAAGATTGTGATGATTAACAAACATTTAACATTAAATTGCATTCAAGAAATGTATATATTTATATGCATCTTAAGTATCTTTAAAAATGATCGTTGACATTAATATGTATAATTAACCTTTCAAATTTTATTCATCAACTACCATAGAAATAACTACCAAATAGACATAAACATGTGCAATACTTAATTATTAAACTATGTATATTTGTGCCTATTAATCATTTAATAACACCTTTAATTTTATTACAAATATTAATTGAAACATTATAAATAAATAAATAACTAATGGCATAAATATACTAATTTCACCATTACAATTTAAAATTATCAAATATAACAATTAATAATAATTTTATATTTCATTCGTTTAAAACAATAAATGATTATTTAAATTCTGTAAATAATAAAGAAAAGTAAAATTGACAGACACTGTCCATCCATTAATTGTATAACATATACTTATCGAATTTTTAGCTTTACACTTCTTCTTCGCACTGCTTTCATGGAAAGAAACTCTCACAAATATCATGACTTCAGTTTCCTTTCTATGTTCATTTTGATATGCAATTTCATTGTAAACTAAAATTCTTTATAAAAGTAAAAGAAAACATGTCTTTGAATGGATAAAGAAGGATGCCATAGCATAATAGTTAATTTGAAGTTTTATGGATTTGATGTGTATTGATCTAAAAATATTTAGAAAGTCAAAATTAGAAAATTCGAAATTGTGGAAATTTTTTATTTTTAGAAACAAAGTTGTTGGGGTCAGTGCAACAACTCTAAATGACCAATAAATTAAAAATGACTAGACACATTTTAAAATAGCATATATTTAAAGTCGAAGATTATCTCTTAATTAAACAAACAAAGAAAAAAGTAAAATGACAAACAATGTCATCACCGAGATCTTTAACTATCTTTAACCACACTTTAACTTTACAGTTTTTCTTGGCACCTTCACAGATCTATGCGGACTTTACCCTCTTTCTACGTCTCATATTCAAAAGAAATTTCGTCCTTTAATAAAAATTCTTTGAAGCTGAGAAGAAGTTGGTTTATTAAATTAAGAGTAGTTGTGCTGAAAGCATCAATCTTAAATGGCTTTATGACCTAAAAATGGATCGTTCCAGGCAAGTGCAGCCAAACTGTATGGCATTAAAGAAGGTTGCTATATAAAGGCAACAATACGAGCTTAAAATGGATAGCCACAAGTTTAACATGTTTAACGATCGTATTCCAAATCCTACACACGAGTAAAATGATGTTTATTGGTTCACATTCTAAAAGAAACAAGGATTACAAAATAAGAATGTAGTTAACTGGTATGCATGGGTCATTAACCAAAACTAGAATAAGTTGAAATGTGAAGAGTAGTTATACGTCAAATTCTTTCACTACTGGCCATTAAGTGATCATTCTTGCTGAGTTTGCAATAGAGTTTGTCGTTGCTTTCACGGTGTGCAAATAATGATGGTTGTGAAAGGTGGTGTTAACAGATGAGAGTTGATTGGAATCTTGTTAATTTTATCAACCACAATTTCATGATATCTTCATGAAATTGAATTGCGATTATTCACCTCCTACCTTATTCTTTAGATGTAAATTCTATCCACAGTGGTGGTAAATAAAGATATTTTAACCATTCAACCATATGCAATCCTCAACTTTTAGAATGAACATTGTAAATTTTTATCATTGTATGTATACATATTTTAGTTTAATATTTATTTAGGAGAATGATTTAATGCAATTACATATTGATAAATGATGTATTGTACAAATTTAAGTCTATTTGTGCATATTATCATTCATCTATTTATACACATTCCCACATGACTTATTCATATGGTATCCAAATCTACATGTAATTCTTTATACCTTTAATTTATTGTGCTTATTATTGCACCCATCCTCCTTTAGCATCCTTCATTCCTAACCAATTCCATGGGTGAGGAAATAATTAGAGGGAAAAATCCCTAAGAATCAAGAGGAGGAAAAGTGAACTAATCAAGATAAAAATTCTCCCAAGATATGGAAGGAGTGCCCAAAAAGTCTGCATGTCACAAAAGAAGACAAAAGAAAAAAAAGTTCAAGGTTTATCCAAGGATTTTGAGAAGGGAAGTGAGATAGCAGGTCAAATATTGGAAGAGAGCCATAAAATTATTGAAAATTTAGCAAATGGGATAGCCAATGAGCTATTTGGAATAACTAATAGTCACAAAATGAACTCACTAGAATGGTGACAAAGAGGCTAGTGGATTAGAGCAATAGGGAAAAGTAAGAAGAAATGCTATATTTTTAGATGAAGATGAATGCATGGCTAATATAGAAGGATGGATCTTGGAAGAAGAAGAAAAATTCTACCAAAACATCTTAGAGGTGGCTCTCCTTGAATAGAAAGATTAGGCATAAAGTAGAAGGAATTGAAAAAGTGTCACCTGATTGTGGGGAAGGGAAGAAGAAAGGAAGAAAGAAAAATATGGAGAAACTAAGTCAAGAAGGGGATTCCAAAGGTCAAATGAAAATCACAAGGCTTCTAAGATCTAGGAAGGGAAAAATCCTTCTCAAAGAGCCGTGAATATAACATCTTGGAATGTTAGGGGCTTAAATGCCCCTAACAAAAAGTGCTTAGTTAAGTTCTTCATAGAGGTGCCAAGATATAACATCTTTATGATCCAAGAAACAAAAATATCAAGCAAAGAGGTAAATCTTTTCAAATGGAAGATGAAATTTTAGAAACCACAATACGCCTTCAGGTCATGGGTTAGATGTACTTTGGAAAGCACAATATTCCTCTCTCAAAATCCTAGTAGAGAAAATATCATGGATGGTATTTAAGGTTAATAATCTCATGGAAAATTTGTACTTCTACCTAATAAATATTTATGGTCTGGTCTCTTCGCTAGAAAAGAAGTGGACTTGGCAAGAAATAGAGGAATTCATAAATTTATTACTGAATAAATTATTTATATTAGGGGGAGATTTTAATGTCATTCTCCACAGCCAGAAAAAATTAGGAGTACAAAGATGACTACGATCACAAATTGATTTCATGGAGTTCATGGATATAAATTCCTTGATTGAAGTCCCAATGAACAATGGAAGCTTCACTTGGATAAATTGAAGGCTATGTAACATGCCAACCCTCAATGAAGTAAAAATTCCTAAGCTTTCACTTTGTAAGTAAATAAACTATGTAACAAGCCATTGCAATAAAAAAAATTATTTTCTTTATTGAGAGTATACAAACAAAGATGCCATAACAATACAGTAGATATTCCTTTACATTACAATAATTTCACAAGTTACAATAATACAAGAATGTATACATTTACATGCATAGCTCAATGAGCTTTAGAACAGATAGCTTAGCTTGGAGGTTTTCAGCTTTGCAATTTGCACTCACCAAATCTCTTCCATTTTTTGCACTCTTAGCTTGTAATTCTTTACAAGGATGCCACCAACACATCAAAGAGGTCAAAGATCATGAAGAGGTGTGTATTTTTATTGTTTTTGGTTTGAATTTGATTTAAAATGTAGATTGGAATAGGTCTTTTTAATAAAACTTTGTTCTAATTCTCAAGGAATGAACCTCCACCTTGAAACATTGAGAATTCACAATCACACCCTCACAAAGAGCCTCCTATACAAGAACATCCTGAAACCCCTCCATCAATTCATAGGCATCCTCAAGGAACACAAGAAAATATCCTAAATCAAATTGAAAACAATAAAAGAGGCATTGAACAATTAATTGGAAGATTAACCAAGCATGCCAAAACCCACCCTTATAGGAGAGGGATTGTTGAATCGTTGAGAAATGAGCGAGAAAATAATTTTTTGGTCAAATAAGGGGCATGATATGAGACAATTTTATGCTAGTGGTTTGTCATATGCAGATGTGAAAAAACAAAAATTAGCAAAGCCAACTTGTGTTCCCTATTTATAGACCCAAGAACCACTGCACCTTTGTCTCATGCATACAAGAGATTCCCCATCCATTGGTGCCACCATGAATTAACTAAAAATAAATTTTGGGGGTGGTGGTGGATGGTATTTTACCAACCTCCATGCAATAACCATGAGGTACCACAATACTTTTTGAGGAAACTCTATTGTGAGTTTGTCCTCAATAAGATGCCAAATTATTTTGACATCTTAGACTTTCAGGGTAGAGGTGGGGGCTCCACACATGATAGACCTGTGGCATGATGTAATCCACAATTGGCACTAAGACCCTTGGCCAAACCCATAGTGGAGCATGTTTTCGTTCCTTCCATTGTTAAGGACATTGTAGAGGTCGACACGCTGGAGTCAATTAGCTCGCTCACCCAGACCATTATACAGTGTGTGAGGCCTCTAGTAGAGCTTGATGTGGAGGAGACATGTAGGCCCCGAGCTCCACCCCACCATTGTGGCACTTATGGTGCTATTTGCACGTACGATTATCAAAGTGCTCAGGATTTAGCTACACAACCTACATCAATTGTAGAGGTGATGGATATGATAGATGATTGTTGAATAATACATACGACATTGATACTCAAGTAAAATTTAGCAAGTTCATTTAATTTTGTTTATTAAATTATATTTTGAAATTTAAGAATAACTAAATTAGTAGAATCAATATGATGAAATTTTAGGGTTGGAGTATTCATGAGATGTGCTCCATTCTTGCAGACCCTTATTCGTTCTCGACATTGAGTTCAGAGGTATGAAATTAGTATTAAAGATATTATTATTGCATTTGAACAGTTCAATGTTATATTTGAATGTTTGTCTCATAACATGTTTTGGATGTCAAATAGTTTATTGGTGGACCTTCGACCTCCACACCTCACACTTCATGTCCTCAAAAAACTTTCACTCAGGTAACCTTTATTCATTAATGGTGTTGTAAAACAATGTTAGCTAGTTTTTGTAATTTTGTGTATACAAATCTAAAAAATTGATGAGAAACATAAACATTGGTTGGTCTTGTGAGATCCTAATTATATTTACCATTCAACATCCATCTCATTCTTCCATTCCTTTCACCATGCATATTTTAACCACTTTATAGCACATATCCTGATCTTTAACACCTTATATATTATACCACCTTCCTCCATATTTCATCTTATTCACATATTGTTACAAGAAACCTTTGCTTCTGCTCATTATTGATGAAATATCTAATAAATTATTACTACACACCTCAACTTCCCACTTCATGTCCTATATTCAAACCTTAGACATCGCCTAATTCACTTTATGGTCTAATATTCCCTCCTAATTACTTCCCATTACCTCTAGTATATTGCACCTTAAAAATATCTTATTATCCCATCCTAGCTCATCCAATTAATCTCTACTAGTCCATTCTATGTTCCATCATCCCCTCTTGATCGTGTCACATTATCTTCTCCTAATTCACTTTTTGTTCCTTTATTCCTTCCTAATCCCATCCCATTAACATTTAATAGTTCACCCTATTTTCCATGATCCCCTCCTAGCCCATCCTACTAATATATTCTAGTCCATCCTATGTGTCATTATTCCCTTCTACTCCCATCTTATTGTACCCATTATTATTTCACCCTAGATGTTCCATGATCCCCTATGTTCCACCCTATGTTCCTTTATCCATTCTATGTTATACCATCTTTATCCACGTTTCATCCTAGATAACTCTTCTCTATTATTACTACACATAGGTCAAGTTCCCACTTCATGTACTATATCAAACCCTATACACCTCCTAATTCACCCACCCCCATTAACCCTTTAATTGTCCACTCCACCCTTATTTTATTCCCCATCATTCCATTATCCCATCGGCTTTATTCCATACTATCCATTAACCCTTCTATTCCATCCCATTACCCTCTCTTATTTCACCTTTTGTTACATTATCCCCTCTTGGTCTTGTCCCACTATCTTTCCTAATTCACCCTATGTTCCTTTATTCCCTCCTAATCCCATCCCATTAACCTCTAATAGTTCACGCTATATTTTGTTATCCCATCCTAGCCCATCCCATTAATCTATTCTAGTCCATCCCATGTTCCATTATCACATTTGACTCCCATCCAATTGTACCATCTATTATTTCACCATATGTTCCAGTATCCCCTCTTGGTCTTGTCTCTTTATCCCTTCTATGTTATAGCACCTCCATCCAAATTTTATCCTATACACCGTTAGAAGAAATATTTCCTTCCACTCATTATTGACCAAAGTTATCTTCTCCATTACTGTTGCACACCTCAACAACCAACTTCATGTGCTATAGTAAAACCCTAGACACATCCTAATTCATTGTATGTTCCATTATCCCTTTGAAAGCTACTAGTAACATAGTAATCATCACTTCATTCATGTGAACTTCATTGTGGCATTATCACTATGTTGACAACATGCCCTCATTAACATTAGTTCATCAACATATGCAATTTGAATCTCAATGAGCACTAAAATTTAGCATTTGCAAGATTTTGGACTATCCTAGTGGACTTAGTACTTTCACCATTCTTTGATCTATAAGCACTATAAGTTATAGTCTCAACTAAGGCCAACCATTTACTCTTTCATTTATGACAAATATAAAGGGACTACCTAAACTTCTTTATATGACTATTAGATATGTTGTTTCATTTGTAGTTGTTGACATTAGATAGCCCTGGTGATGTTGGTGGCACGATGGACTATGGAATTGCTGCAACAATAGCTAGTTTTGATTCTTTGAGAGAGGTATGCAATAGATTAGTCGATTTGACATTCTATTTTCTCTTTTATGGTCCATTATAGAAAATTTTCATGATACTTTTATGTAGTTTAATTTCTATCTTGATGGTTGCTACAGGTGGTTTTCACTCCAAATCGTGGACGTGATAATGTTGTAAATGTGCATGATGACTATATGTATATGGTAAGTGATTGTATTTTGTTATATGTCATTCCACAATTCAATTTCTATGTACTAACATCTTTACTTTTTATTGTATCAGTTGAAGGTCTAGAGTCAAGAAAGGAGGACTAGTGAGTGTGTTCGAAAGATAAGAGAACCAACAGGCACTCCATCCAGCCAAATTTTGAAGGAAGCATGAGATATTTTTCCTTTCCCTAGAGGGAAATGAATATGTATTAGGGTCATTTGTTTTATGCCTATGTGACATTTTGGAACATATGTTTTATACTATCAATATATATGTGATATTTTATGTCCATATGGATCTTTTGTAGTAAGCCTATATATGGATTTTTTTGATATATTGTATATACTTTTATCAATATATATCATTGTATAGCCTTACGGCTTTTTTATTAAAGAAAATCTTATTTTTCTACTGCCACTCTTGAATGATGTTATCATGCGTATTGTGTAAATTGTATGCTTGAATGTTGTAGGAATGGATTTTGTTTACATCTAATGCTTAAATAATTACTGTTGATTGCTCAATAAGCTCAATCTAATGTGTATTGCGTAAATAAGCTCCATTCCTAGCGGTTTCTATCCTTTGCAATGCTTTAATTACTTGTGATTCACTTATTCACATGTATTCTTCAATTATTCACATGTATACTTCTCATATATTAAATGTATTCACGTGTATGCTTCATGATTCCAATGTATAATTCATGTGTTCATGTGTATTCTTGATGATTCATGTGTATTCTTCATGTATTTGTGTGTATGCTTCATGCTTCTTGAGTTCTATTGTTGTCTAGTGGCAAGGATTTTAACACCAAAAG
The DNA here is from genome assembly GCA_007258455.2 of Sequoia sempervirens. Lineage (NCBI taxonomy): Eukaryota > Viridiplantae > Streptophyta > Pinopsida > Cupressales > Cupressaceae > Sequoia > Sequoia sempervirens. Next base: position 40,302 of record VDFB02103169.1, read on the forward strand.
GTTCCAAATGAACTCTAAGAGCTCCTTCCCATAAAAATATCATATAAAAATGCATTGCATTTAATTCATGGTTGAGGCTGGCATCCAACAACTAATGGTTCTAATTATAAAGCTTAGCAATCATTGCAAATGTTGCATCTATAGAACAAGTGGATGTTTCAAACCTCACAGGCATATATATATACCTTTATGAGCTTGTATGAACGCGCATCAAAACACATGATAGTTGTTGATCCAACCAACAAAATTTATTTGCATCTACTAATATCACAACACTTGACTTATCATTAAATAAAATCAATGCATAGGTCAGTTTTAATGATATTCTGAAGATATTAGATGTTTATGAACAACAATATAAGCTTGATTTTTGGATGCATCACCCATTATCACATTTCTCCCATATTCATCATTTAAATAAGTTAAAAAATCTCCTATTTTCTATGTGTGAAATAACATGACAAATCATTGGGAAACATGGTCCTATAATTGCCACCACATCATTTTTTATCACTCTAGAGCACCAAGAACCATACATCATGGATATTGAATATCTGGATCCAATGTTTCACTAGTAGGTTGAGTTTTTCAACTCAACAAGGGTGCACTATTTGGTGACAACAACTGCAGTTTGGACTCTTAAGGGATTGAGTCAGTTGAACATAGCTTGGAGAAATTCAGCATGTTTGGGTGCAAAAGAGG